>CAJHQQ010002057.1:0-74239 GCA_905132885.1 Moricandia moricandioides
ATGTATTCCATCTTTGATCATGTGGACTCTGAATTCTTTCCTGGTGGGTGTTGTTGTGATTTCAGACCTCACCTGCCCGCCTCAGGTCAAAAAGGTGGATAATCTGCATCAGTTCGGTGGAGTATCCTCAGGAGTGGATAGCCATGGTTGGTCCTGGTGCCTGGGAGAAGCAGGAGGTGGTCCACCATTACACTAGAGGGGTTGGTGAAACCCTAAGCTTTACCAAGATAATCCTCAAGTTGGTGTGCTCTATCAGAGGGGCCATGGGAAGAGGTCTCCTTGAGGCTAAATCCAAATTCTTCGTCAATCAATAGTACCCTTATTTTGGAATTCCACAAACGTTAAAACATCCCCTTGAAGACTCAAGCACCTTTCGCTGGTGGTCTGGTGAGTAACAACTTAAATTAACACTTTTCTGCGTGTGCAGAAATAGCCAATGAACATGGCCTTGACCACCTCCTTTGGCTTCTATAAGTTTATTGCGTTGCTGCCCTCTGGTATAAGACATAGCATAAACACAACCAAAACACACGCACAAAATGATCTATGGGAGGTAAGGTTTTGTTTAATACCTGAAAGGTGTGGAGATATATTAGAAGGGCTTTGGTGGGTATTTCTATTGATGAGCACTAGCAACGCTGAGACCACTGATCACCAACGATCCCTAAAAATCTTTTAAGGAACATTGGTGTGAACAATCATTGGCTGCTTGCCACTGTCCCATAAGATGGCCGATTCTTCCTTTCAGAAGCAACGACCATTTTGTTGTGAGAGTATAATGGGGCAACTTGTTTGGTGGAGGTAATGCCATGTCTATAGCTAAGTGATGTTTTAACAGGCTTGAGCTTGTAGTATTCTCGCCACCATTATCAGAGCCTAAAAATTTTGATCTTGACGAATTGAAATGGTGTTAGATACATAGTTTTGAAAGTTTGATGGAAAATGCTTGCTAAAACTCTAATCTTTAGTTGGTATCAAGGTCAGCATAGTGTAGTTTTGATTTTTCAATCTATGAATGTAACAAAGTAAAGTTGTGATTTCTCTAGACACACATGGGGTGCAGGTAATTTGATAGTTGATTGTTTAGGATATTTATACCCTGGTAGAACAGTAAACAACACCGCATGTCATTAAGTCTCAGCATCCTGATACCCTTAACCTTCTCTTTAGGCCATGGAACACTTGCCTTAAGGTCAGTATGACCAGCTTGACCTTTTCATCGAACCACGGCCCATTCTGACGATACTCTCTAGGATCAGGGACATGACACGGAGAAATTAAATATCTTCTATTTGGAACACGAGTAGCAATTCAACATGTGAGAAAATTTCCGAAGGATAAGCAATTCAATATCTTACAGTCATCGCAATGATGGCTAATTAGAATTAAAAACTATTACAGATCAGAGATATAGAGAGTCAGTCGTCTAGCAAGTTTTGTATTTTAGACCAGAGCCATTGAGAAGTACAGTGAAAACTTTTGATTCTTAAAAGCAGGCGTCTAGAAAGATAAACATGAAAAATATTGACACTGGAAACGTTGTAAATATAAAGTCGGTCACCTTTTTATTATTTGATTTGTTTTAAAACTATATACATATCGTAAAGCTGTGAATAAAAGTAGTAGAGCTACCAAGGAAAAAAAAACTATTTTCTCTCTGACTTCTCTCCTCCATTAAAAAAAACCGTTTTGTTTACCGCCGC
Organism: Moricandia moricandioides; assembly: GCA_905132885.1. NCBI lineage: Eukaryota > Viridiplantae > Streptophyta > Magnoliopsida > Brassicales > Brassicaceae > Moricandia > Moricandia moricandioides. The sequence continues at coordinate 1,704 of CAJHQQ010002057.1, forward strand.
TTGTATGGCTCCGGTGGCTTTCTCAACGCTGGAGAAGTCCTGTCCCTTTGGATTTCTTAGTTTGTTGGTGTTTCGTTTAGGTGTTTGATATACATATGGTAAAGCTGTGAATAAAAGTAGTAGAGCTACCAAGAAAAAAAACTATTTTCTCTCTGACTTCTCTCCTCCGATAAAAAAACCCGTTTTGTTTACCGCCGCTTGTATGGCTCCGGTGGCTTTCTCGACGCTAGAGAAGTCCTCTCCCTTTGGATTTCTTAGTTTGTTGGTGTTTCGTTTAGGTGTTTGATATACATATGGTAAAGCTGTGAATAAAAGTAGTAGAGCTACCAAGAAAAAAAACTATTTTCTCTCTGATTCTCTCCTCCATTTAAAAAAACAGTTCATTTTTGAGTTAAAGGAAGCTTCTGGTTTGGCTGTGTCTCCAGATCTGGTCGGGATCCTTCCCAATTTTTTCTGCTCATTTCGGATTTAAAGGATCGATGGTGATGCTTGCCCTTTTGTTCTTCCTGATTCTCAATCTCACATGCATGATTTCTTTCTGGAGCGATTGATTCAGACTCATGCAGTTATCTTTTGAGTTTCGACAATGGTGTTTTTGTATTGGTCCCTTAGCTTCCCTTCTTCTTGGTTTGTCCTTTGCATTCATTCCGACTGCGATCCTTTTTTAATCTCGATCTGATGTTAGTATGGTCTGGTGATGAATTTTCCTGCTCTTTGTATACTCCAAAGAGATTTGGTCGCATTCTCGCCCTTATTGGTGTTTCTGTTATGGTGTTCCAATTCGTTATCTAACCGACATCGCTTTTCTGGTTGAAGACCAGAGATTGAAGCTTTTTGCCTGCTTGCATGTGCTATTCCACTATTGTAGGAAACTGTTATCAACCGGGTTTGGATAACTTTACTAAGGTTCTTTAGGAGGATAGGTGGTTATGGTTGCTAGGCATCTCTGCCTATGTTGAATGAATTCTAATTGAACTGTTTTTTAGTCTGGGTTATATCATTTTTCTTGTTTAGTATGTTGCTATTTTGATTCTTTTTGGGAACATCATCTTCCATACCCCCTGCATCTCAACGACTAATCGAGGAAAGACCCGTTATAAAACGTCGAGTTAAAATATATTCTTTAATTCAGAAACTATGTAAAAGACCATAAAACTGTAGGTAAACTGAGGTATTTACGCGTTTTACCTGGGTTGTACCCGGGTCCAACCCGACCCAATTCAGACTGTGACCCAATAATGTTTATGTATCCAAAATCCAATTAAACCTAAATCGTAAATCCCTCTTAAACCAAAGGAAACTAAGACCCAATTAAACCCAATTCTTTTTCCCTCTCTCTCAAACGGTGTGATCTCTACTCTCAAACCCTAGAGGAAATGAAAACAAAATCAATTTCGAAATCTCCTCTCCTCTTGCGCTCTTTATCTGTGAATCTATATCATGTCAAAAGATGGTTGAAACAAGGTGGGGTAAGAGGCAGAGGCAGGAGATTCAGACGAAAGAAGCGGAGAAGAAGAACGGAAAGAAGAAAAATATTGTGAAGACAACAAAGAAAATAGAGGAGTCAGCAACAGTAACAGATGGGGTCCTCTCGGAGACGATAAATGTCCTTGTGGATGCTGTGGTGGCTGTTGATAAAGAAGGTTCTGAACACAGCAGATGTGCTCCAACTTCAGTGAGACGACCATTGAAGGAAAAGGAAGAAGAACCGGCAACAACCAAGAAGAATCGGCTAACGGCGATGAAGACGAAAAAAGTGAGCAGGCTGAAAATGATGAAGAGCACGTAGTTGAGAAGGGTGGTTCTGATGCAGAAACTGAAGGTGATGCATGTGTCTCCGATGAAGAAGAAAATGAAGGTCAGGTGGATGCCTCTGCTGAGGAGAATGAAGGTGAAGAAGAAGAAGGAGAGAAGGATGCAAACAACGAGGATGAATCACGAGATGGTGATGGTGATGATGATAGTGAAGAAGAGGAAGGGGCAGAAGTGGTAACAAATTAGGATTGGAATTTGATTCGTAGTTGTGTTGAATTAAATAAGTGTAGAACTAAAAATTATAGGATATAGTATAAGTAAAACTCGAACAACTTGGTGAAACAATGGTAAACTAATAATACGTTGGTATACTAGGGAATACTTAAATAACTTGGAGAACTATTTGGTGATACTATTATAACTGATGTAGAACTAAATGTAACTTGCAAGAATTTGAGCCCACTGTGGCAATCAAACCAGCAACAATGTTCTTCTATCAAATGTAGTACAACAAAAAGATAAAGCTAGGGACAAGGTTTTTCATAGTAGATGCTATTGAGATGTTTGAGTCGCTGAAACCGGAGCTAAGTATGCGGAGAGGAGGTGGTTTGAGGAGCAACCACAGTTCTGTCACTTGTTCCACCTAAAAAAGGACTCAAACCACAAGGTTCATGGAATGTGGATGTTGTTACTGTAGACTGCCGATGTCTCGAAGAAGAAAGAAGTGTCGTTCATTTTGGTTCATTGTCAGTGGTGTTCCCATCCGTTATGGGCTGAGGGAACATGCATTGATATCAGGCCTAGACTTGTGCAACTATACTCTCAGCTGCAAGGATATTGGTGGTAGAAAGTTTGTGAAGTGTAATTTCAAGGAGGGCGAATCAATAAGGTTGGAGGATGTGAAATCAAAGTTGGTGGCAATGCTTAGGAAGTGTTGTTGGCGTGAAAATGAAAGTTGGAAAAGGCGCCAAAGATGTATTGGATTTTTTTTCCAAAGAGTTGTGGATGATCTTGACTTCTACAAGACATTTCCATGGGGGAGATACTCCTTTGATTACATGGTTAAGGAGATCTCTCACACTATGGATCATTTTTCAGGGTTGGTGAAATAGGAGACGTTTTGGCCGCTTCTAGGTTTATGTCTTCCACTGGAGGTAAGTAATGGATCATTATCACCTTATCATTATTGTTGTGTTAACTCTTATAAATGTTCGTTTTTAGCTTCTTGCTTTCTAGGAAATTCCTAAGTTGGAAATGAGGTTCAGAGAATCAGTTGAAGGAGCTAATATAAAATGCCCGAGGATGTGCCAGTCTATGCTTAAAGCAACTAAAATGAGAGGGTTTCCTCTTTCAAGAGTTAATAGAGAATTGGATACGGTAACGATAAGTATATTTGGCCTACAAATTCCATTAATAGTTGAAAATTAAGGTAAACATGGGATAATTTGGTATAACTGTTTTCGAAAAACTATTGAAAACTATGGAAAACTCTGTGAAACTATGGAGAATTTTATGTGTTTGTGTTAACATAAATTTTGTTTTCAGTGACAAGATATTGACAACATCCTGCCTACCAAAAATGAAGAAGAAGCTGCTCTTTTGGCTGATCTCACAGAAGAGGAGGACAATGTTGATGTGCCTGATCTTGCTATACACAGATCGGTTAGACTTCTCGGAGAAGTATATTCGTTTTTTCAAGACATGTATGAAGAAGACATTGCCGCATGAGAAGTAAATGCAGAACAGGCAGTCCATGCAGTCTAGGCAGACCAGGTTGCTCCACAAGTAGAAGTGGCAGAATAGAAAAAGATGTTGGAGGACGTGATCAAGAAAATGAAAAGAATGGGAGTTCGGCTAAAGAAAGTTATGAAGACAGTGGACATATCGAAGGAAAGGTTGGCCCCGCTTGATTCGTTTGTCAAGGAAGCGCAGAAAGGATCGAGGAATTGAAAAAAGGACTAGGAGTTAGGAACTTTTTGGTTGATGTATCATGTTGGATTATGTATTTAGGGTTCCTTTTCTGGATGTTTTAACTTGTTAAAATCTATGGTATGTCGGTTTGTTGAAGTTTCAACTTGATAAACTTATGGTATGGTAATTTCATTCTCATGTTGGTTCCTTAATCATTATTTCAATCTAATTCCCTTTGAGTTGTCATGAATAAATTAATTTCCAAGACATAGACTAGTAGAAGAACATAACATAGAGTAGGAGACATAAATTAAGTTAACACAAGACAGTAGCTTTAGTTTGTAGCTTAAGTCTTGGACAGACTAACAACAAGACCAACAAAGTTTTAGAGGAAATGAAATATAAGATTACAAAGGTCCGACATCTCATGGACGGTTAAGCTTAGCCTTAAGCTGAGCAATCTTAGCTTCCATCTCTCCACACGCGTAATTAACTTCTTAATCTCTTCCTCCAATGCGAAGACCCATGGTTGATGGAAATGGAGACCATCATTCTGCACATAAAACCCGATAATAATCCTATCATCACATCACTCATGTCCATAAAACCTGAAAGCCTAATACTCTTGGTTGCACTATCCATCTTTAACATCAAAGCAAACTAATACTCTTAAAGTTAATGAGAGTTACCTCAAACTGATTGCAAGTGAATTATTTCCTGCCAGGCAAAGTATCAAAATCTCGGGGATACTTCGGATCCGGAGAAACCTCGTCGACAATTCTTCACCCACAAGGAGAGCGGGTTGGAATCCCGTATTGGGTGTCGGCCACAAACCCAAGAATGTCGTTGTACTTCTTCCACTCTTTCATGTGATTCATATCTTCGTATGGATGAGTCATGATTCCGAGGAAATAAGAGAAGAAAGAGAGAAAGTTCTTGTTAGAGTTAGAGAGAGATAATTTGAGAGAGAGATGGATAAGAAAGTGAAGTGAGATGATGTTTGCGTGGTTGAGATGGAAAGAGAGAGATTTCGATAAAACAAAAGGAATAATTTTTTGTTTTTACTGGTTTAGGCACTAGTGAAATTTTCATTTCCCTCCAAAAGATATTTTCGTAGTTATACACAAGATACTAGTGTTACGAAATTTGCTCACAGTTCTACTTTTGGCAGTTTCTAGTTTATTTAGTGTTAACAATTGTTTCAATTTGGTTCTGTAGTTTTATTTTTGATTTTAGTGTAATAACATGTTAGTTATCTTTTTTGTGCAATAATATTTTGGAAAATAATATTTCTAGAAAATCTCGTCTAAGTTGTTCTTCATTAAGAAAGTGTGATTGAAATCACAAGGTCTTGTAATGGAGAAATGGAGATATTAAGAGTTTTGTGTCCTTGTACGCCGTTCTCCAACCAATGGATGCCTTTTAATTCTTTGCATTCCCCTTCGCTTGATGCTATCCAGAGGTATGATCTGCAACCTCTTGATGTGATCAAGTACATTCCAGGCATACTTTTCCGTCACAACATAAAGTGTCATGTAATAAACCAATGCCCACAGTTTCATCCAGTAGTATTTTTAGCACAGCTCATGATGTTCTATCGGGATATCACGGTGCCGACCACGACCATCATCAACATTCTTAGTGAAATATATGTAAGCGGCCAGTCTGTGCAGACAAGGATACTTTTCATAATCAAACACCTTGAAAGAACAAGTTTTCGCAACAAAGTTAACCAACAACATCTTCCCATCAATGTCGTTGATCTCGTACTCAAGACCATAACTATTAAGATCCCGCACAGGTATCGATCGTGCATCAAACATAAAGCGTGCAAGTGGTTCTCCACCAGAGGCACCAGCTTGGTATCGATTGATCCAGAAACGGCATCCTTCCGATGTTGATTAAACCAATCAGAGAATGTCCTCATGATAGTATCCAACATTGGTACTAAGGCCCACCTCCTTGCCTCCTTAAACACTATGTTTATTGATTCCACATTGTTTCTTGTGTTCAAGTTGTACATGTCACGTGGAAAAAAAACCTTGATCATGTGTCTTTTTCAGTATGCTCCTCCACATACTTGTACGCTGAAGAAAATATTTTCTTAAATGACTCGTAAGCAGAGTTGAAGTCAGCCACCGTGTAATACATGCCCAGCTGAATGAATCTACGCCCGACTACATCTTTGTTGACGTTACAAACATGACCTTTCACATTTTCCTTCAAATGCCATAAACAATGACCATGGTGAGCCTGTGGAAACACGTTTGCTATAGCAAAACTCAGACTTTGATTTATGTCACTCATGAAAACCAGTTCAAAAGAGTCTGGTATAACACTTTTCAGCATCTCGAAAAACCAAGTCCAGCTAGCATGATTCTCTCCATCTACTGCAAACACAAATGGATAATTGTGATAATTAGGATCTTGAGATTTGGCAAAAACTAGAACACCACCATATCCGTTCTTTAGCCATGTCGCATCCACAACTATCACTTTTCTCAGGACTTCAAACCCTACAATGCAAGCTTCCAAAGCTATGAAGATGTACTTAAATTTACCTGCCTCATCCAATTTCACTCTGGTTTTTGTTCCCGTATTCACTTGCTCTAATATGTACAAATAGCAACACTACATCTTGTAGCTATCTTCCGGACTACCACGTGTATCACAAACAGCCTGATTTTTTTCTCACAACGCTGTGGAGTATGATATAATGACACCAAGTTTGATCTTAACAAGAGCCTGAATAACTTTTGGAACTGGAGTTTCCAAGCCTCATGGGTATTCCTCATTCAAAAAACCTGAGACTAGTTCTGCTGACCCACTTATCTTCTCGTTGCTTTTACTTTGACTAGTCCGGGAGCATGTATGCATCTTCGTGTAGCTTCTTATCGAGAAATTTTATGTCACAAAAATCCTTACAGCTCGTAATCCCCATTTACAGTTACCTTGCAAACATTTTACCACCAATCTTCTATGATCTGAATTTTTAGTACGATAATGAAAGCATTCATTAATGCATCTCAGTCGACCATCTCCTGAATTGCCTTCTTATTTGGAAATTCATCATGCTTACTCAGACTCAAACCATCACCCCCATTCCTCTATATACTTACTAGATTCTATAGCAGGTGGCTGTTCAACATACTTATCACTGGTTGGAACAACGGTATGAGTCTTCACAGCGGTATCCGTCTCCATACCGGTATCAGTCTCTATACCAGTATGGCAGTATCAGTCTCCACAGCGATATTCGTCTCTACAGTGATATCCGTCTCCATACTGGTATCCATCCTTATACAATCATCTCGGGTCGTATCATCATTATTCTCACCCTCTATCACCTCATTATTTCCATGGTTGTCTTGTACGTTCAAAGTTATGGCATTAGGTCCAATTTCATCCTCGAATGGCTGCAAGTTTTTGTAGTTCATACCAACAGAACTTTTCCCCACTCTGGAGAGTTTGTCTAACTGTTCCGATCTTCCACTAATCTCCACAAGGAAAAGACATCTTCGATTCTATTTATCGGTGGACGTTAGGAAAACAAAAAGATCCTCATCATCAACAATAGTTAAAGGTTGCTCACATCCTACAACCATCAGAATGTAGCTCATTTCCAGTTTATCCTTACGTTCATCCAACACAAGCTTCTTATACATCCTATCTTCTATCATTGACAAAGTCATATCATCCAGTGATGTCTTCAGAGTTATACTAAACATAACATGCGGTCTTTGAATTTAAAATATATACTGACGAGATTGCTCATTTTATCTTGCCAAAAAAATGGAACAAACTCAACAAACTGACTGCAATTATCCAAAACTATACCAGTTGTTCCGAGTTTTTCCTAGTTATCCATATTTCTACGAGTTGTTCCAAGTTATACAATATTACTACAATTAGGAAGAACAAATTGAATTGGTTTCGGGTGGTGTAGATCGATCTAGGTGCCAATCTATTGCATATCGACTCCAATTAGACCACTGAAAATGCATTATATACCAATCTCCTTTACAAATCAACCACGAAACAAAACAATGTCGTTATGCATACTCCTAATCCAAATCCAGTTACATTTAAACCCATATTTATTTGATGAGAGATCGACGCAGACAACACAACTTACATGGAATTCGACCGGCCTTGACGGAATGCTAGACATCGGGAAAAGACTCGTCTACGGTGACAGACGGTGGCGCTCGAGAAGCTTCGGGAGAGAAGGGAGAATGACGAGCTGCAGGATAGAGGAGGAGGAGCTGGGAGCTGCGGGAAAATTAATATCTGTTTCGAGTTTTTTTTGAAATCCGACACAACCAAACCCAGAACCAAATCCGAATCGGTTCTCCCTCCATAAGACCCTAACCAGATTCAATATTTTCGATTTTGTTTTTCCTTTTTTAAACAATCAGAGGGTATTTTTTTCATATCGCATTTTATTAATGGCTCAGGGGGATAGACGATTACAAAGACCCATAGGAGAAGCTATGAAATGTGGGGGCATGCAAGATGATGTTCCTTCCCTTTGTTAGAGCTAGTGATTCGGGAAACATGGTTTCACCGGTGAGGTCTCCAGACAACTCTGTGTTTTTCCGACTATATGTATCTCAAAAATGTATCCCATCCCTGATTTTTCTTTGGTTAAATGAAATCTTGAGAGGAAAACAAAGGTAAAGCTGTGAATAGATGTATCTCTTAGGGGCTGCAGAGATTTTTCAACATGACCAAAAACTGAAATGAACATATTCTCTAATTTAAACTTGTAGTGATCCAATTGACTTTTCCTATGCCCCTATATGTCATAGAGAAATCTTCTATGGGCCTCTCAAATCTCATATGCCCCTATTGCTTTAATGAAACATGAATATCCGATTTTGCCCTTTTGTATTTTTGAAACAAAACATTCAAAAATTCAAATTCCAAAATTTCAAATTTACAAATTTTCAAATTTCAGATACTACATTATATTGATATAATTTTACTTAGTTGTATTGAGTTATACTGAGTTGTACTATTAAACTAATTATATTGAGTTTTACGAGTTATACCATTGATGTTAGTTATACCAAGTTTGACTGAGTTATACCGGTAGTACTGAGTAGTATTGAATAGTACTACTGAGTAGTACTGAGTACTACTATCGAGTAGTACTGAGTACTATCAAACAGTAGTGAGTACTACTAAGTTAATTATACTCAGTTCGGCTAAGTTAGTAATATTGAGTTATAATGAATTTAGATTTGAAGATCAAATAAATAAAAATCCAAAAAATCCTTGAAAAGGAGAACAAGATCAATAAGAACTATAAATCATAGAAACCCCATAATCTTCTTTAACAACCCTAAATCGAAAACTATCCAGAACAAAGAAACTCTAAATCAAAGCAAAAATCCTAATACCTCATCAAATTAGGTTGAGTCGTCAATATTTTGAACAGATCTAAGGCGCGAAAGAAGAAGAGATAGCCTTTGTTGTCACTGTCATCACCGATGGTAGATACTCTTGTTTCCCTTAGTTGCGAAGTTGTTCATGACAGCTTCCATTACCGGTGGAGTTTTTATCACATGCAATGAATCTCAGAGAACAATAAAAGAGAGAAAAGGAGAAAGACGAAGAGATAGAAGAGAAAATCACAGAGAACAAAGAGAGAGAGAGAGAGAGTGAGAGTGAGAGAGAAAAGAGAAAGATAAATGAAAGAGAAACTGTCGACGTTTTTTATTATTATTAGGGTTAGATGTAAATGTGTAAATCACTCTATTTACGAATTAAAAATAAATCAGAGTAATATTAAAAATTAGAAAGGGTCCTTTAAAGATTGTCATGTAAGAGATGGGACTATAGAGGAGATGTTTCGTTTCCTGCACCAACAAAAATAAAATAAAATTATATTTAAAAATAAATTTGTTAATGTTTTAAATTTTATTACTTTTTAATGATTTTTAATTTCATTTTTATTTATTTAAATGTTAAATTAAAACAAAATAAAGAACTTCGTTTATTGAAAGTTATATTAAGAATATATATGTATATATTTAAAATTATAATCCTAGATAAATTTTTGTCTATTTCTTTTGGTTAAAATAAATTGAATCAAATTGTATAAAGACAATTCTCTCAAATAGTCATCTTAAAGTTTTGTTACAAAAATAGCTTTAAAATGACCGAAATAGTCTTTTTCTTTTAATATTTTTAATATTTATGTTTATGTTTTAAAATTTTAAACTTCACCTCCAAAACATCACACCATAACTTTAAACCTTAAGTGTAGATTAGTTAACCAAAAGGATATAAATGTATATTTACACCTTTTAATAAAATCTATTTTGGTCATGACAAATTGTTTCGGTGATATCCTTGAGGAAATTAAGGAAAAAGTTTTAGATATAAAATTGTATAACTATCAAAAAGTAAAACTAAGTAATATTTCTAAAATTTATATGTATAATGGCATTAAGATTATAATTTTTTTAATTGCATTAATTTTTAAAAACAAATTTGGTAATAAAAAATTGTAAATTAAAACTAAATAATATTTCAAAACTGGTAAAATATTGTTATATTTATATTTCTACCATTATATTATTAAATGTATATTTGAATAAATTTACTTTTAATGATGCATGAATTATTAGTTTATTTAAAAATTATCAAAAATAAAAATTAACATTAACTCTAGACATCCATGTTACAATTGACACAACAATTTCAAAAGATCACATAGGTGATATCATTCTTCAGTCTTGTCTCTCCAAGTATCTCCGGCATACAAACCAAACCTCCTCTTATGGTCGCTTTGGTTGGCACTGTGTACCGGCGTAGAAACCTTCACTGTACGCTGTGTTCTTGTACATAACCTGAAATTTACCCACACAACTAACATAAACGGTTTACTTTCAACCGATAATAACCATGTATATCTAATGTTACTCAGTACTTACTGCGAGGTGGGTAAACTCTGAGGCAAGACGTTTTCGCAGTGTTTCTGCCAAAGCCTCCCCATTCTCTCTCTTCACCTGTTTTGTAACAGGTTTAAGAAACTATTACGAAATACTAGTTTTAAATTTGGGTATTTGTGTTATTACCTCAGATAACAACAGAGCAGATGTTTTGTCCAAAATCTCCTCCACGAAATTCTTAGGTTCCTTGAATACTAATAGAGCAGAATTTTGAACGACACCCTTCACATTACCGGCTGACTTGCTCGGTTTGTCTGCATCCGTAGAGAAAAACTGAGTTATAAAGGCATTGACATTTGAAACATATTCTTAAAACCTAATAATATATCAGAGTCACACCTGAAGCAACAGGCTTAATTTTCTCTGTTGACATATTCGCTGGAGGAGGAGCTTGTGCAGAAGATATTTTATTAGGAATCTCGGGGACAACAACAACTGAATTAGAGGGAACATAAACAGCTAGATCTGGAGGCTGGTCTTTACCAACCACTGGGTTAGCCTGTAACAGTAAAACCATAGTTAAAATGGTCAAAAACATGAAGAAAGAGAACATGAGGCTCGGGTTAAAAAGTTTAGAGCATTTGCCTCGAGGTCAACGTATACAGGATCTCTCCCGATTGACTGAAGAAATTTGTGTACACCCGATGTGCTAAGAGCTGGAAATGATACCGACAAAACGTATCAATATCCTTAAAGTTAATATATACTAACTAAAACTGAAACCATATAAGAACTTACAGACTGAGACGTTGTTAGACAGAGGGTGGAAGATGCAGCGTGTTTGATTCTTGAATTTTTGGTCTAACAGGAGTGACACATCTCTTAAACAAAGAAAGTTTTCAAAAAGAATCTCAGTAACACATGCAAGAGAGGCACATCTATGAACCAATATCAAAGAAGACGATACCTGGCTGATTCATTTACAAGTGCAAAAGGAGTAACACATCCAAGAGATACCTTTTGAGAAAACAAAAGTAGCAAACGCATAAAAATGGTTCAGAGAAACAATTCATTACATTTTTGTAAGACTGCTACAGCACGATAACTTATAACAAGAACACAGTAGCAGAGGAGAAGACAATGAAGAATACCTGCAATAGCTCAGAAAGTGCTTCTTCAGGAGCCATTCTTATACCTCCTTTTCCCAGACCGAGTCTCTGAGATAAAACTGTTGGAATTAGAAATCACAGGAAACACCCATTAACATCAACAAGGTTATAAACGTCCACAAACAAGAAAAGAATGGAAAGAAAAAACATGGGTTAGCTACCTTTCATGTCGACTTTGGTATCTACCATGGCTGAGATAATGTAATATCGATGTTTCTTGTCCTGCAAAAACAAAACATATATGAGCCATTTACAATGAGTTTATTCTAGAGGTAATTATAACAGTATACAAATGAAGATTACCTTGAAGAAGAGATTCTTACTTAGTGCCCCCTCGCTACTGCTTACATATTTAGCCTGAAAGAATATATAGAGATAGAGATGTTTCTTGTCATTATAAATCCATGGATTAGCATCACATACTCACATATTTATAAAATTATTTTAACCTGTTCTTCAACAGTTAGAACAGGAGGATGCTCATACTTGGAATAATCAATCTCAAGTTCCTGAAAGATCCACAAGATTAATAATAGATGACTGGAAATCCTCAGTTATCAACCCATTGATGCCCACAACTTTTTTTTTTCAATCGAGGTGAAGCAAATCTAAACCTAACCTATTTTCCCCTATTGGATTGAAATACAGCAACGAGAATTTGAAATTGAAGACGAAACCTGAAGTTGAGAAAGCAACTGATCTTTAGAGAAACCCATTGGGTCGTTGTCAAATAATTTCGGACTGAGGCAGAGCAAGGAGCTGAAGATGAAGATGAAAATGTCGAAAAGAGGAGGAAGTAGGTTTTCCAGTTTTAGTCGTATTATTATTTCTTCTTATTGGATCGTTAGACGATTTCAAATTGGGCTTCTCACAAATAAAGCCTGAGAGTCTTTAGCAAGATTAGACGACACTTCAACAAAATTAGTGAAAAGTAACAGATTTTGTCAGTTTTGTCGCTATTAACTGGATGGGATTCCCACCAACAAAACCTTAGTGAGACTTATTGGATTAAGTATTTGAAAGAGTTCTGGGTTTTTAGCAAATCTTATTTTATTGGATTTGGTATTTATAAAACCTTTTACAAATCCATAGTTATTGAACTTATCATTTATATAAATCCCACTAAATCCTCCCTTATTGGAAAATTGAGATTTCATCAATAATATTTATCAATAATTATTTTGGATTATCTAACAAATGATTCATAGTCAAAATTCACTTAGAAGAAATACCACCCAATGAAATGGTATTTCACAAAAAAGTATTTTGTCTTCTTCGTTTTATCATCCGTCAAAAAATAAGTACTTTGTCTTCTTCGTTCTATTACCCTCTGTGATCCCATCAAGCCGCCACCACCACCGGTGTTGAGTTAAGCTATAAATAACTTGGGTGTCAAGTTACCTAATTCTATTGAGCTATAGAATAGGAAAATATCTATTTTGTAATTCTTAATGAGTTTAGGAAAGTGTGATTCATATATATAAGATGCAAGGGTGTTTTGTATATCTTATGAGTTGAGAGAGTCTTAGTCTTTAGCAGATTAGTAATGTTATTTAACATAACTAGATGGTTGTTTAAGTTGAAATCAATTCCATTAGATTTAAAATAGATCAGATTTTAATTATTTTTAGAGAAATATTTTAAGATAAACCTAAAAAAGTTAAATAATTAAATGGTACAAATATACGTTTATTCCTTTTATCTTAAATAATTAAGACGTATGGGTTAAAGTTATGGGATGTGGTTTTGAATGTAAAGATTAAAATTAAAAAAAATAAAAAAAAATATTGAAAAATTTCAAAATGAAAAAAAAATCTATTTTGGTCTTTTTTTCTTGAGGTCTATTTTTGTGAAAAAAACTTAAAAATGTATATTTGAGAGATTTGTTCATATTTTTATTCAACTTTGAAATTTTTGATTCATTTTAAAATCTAAAATAGAAAATTTATCTAGATATTTTAAATTTGTGTCAATGCATTTATAAGTCAATATTGTAGGACCATGATTTCTACGATATGGCAAACTGAATAATTTGTTTATATAATGATAAAAACATAAATAAAATATTCAATAATTGATACCAAAATATGATGAACAAAGAATGATTTCGTGTGGAGGCGAGACACTCTTTCCTTAATTCTTAAATTGTCTGTAGTGTGACGGTGTTTGCGCAATCAGAATCCCAGGATACAACCACACTTCGACTATTCCTGCATCACTCAGAATAGAAGCTAACGAACCTATTTTTGTGTTGTACTCTCAGACACAAAATAAAAAAAAATTCTAGCATAACTATTCAAGTGGGAGAATTGTTTCTTTTCTTTGTTCTTGGATGTGTGTTTTTTTCTATAATGCTAACAAGCCTTTTATAGAAAAATAATGAGAGGCACAAGTTACATTTTCAACATAGAAATGAAACTTCCATGGTGCACTAATGGAGACATCAATTCTTGTCATTATTATGTGAATTTATTCCACATTTTGACCAAGAAATAAAGAGGTAGAATTATTATTATTTGACCAATTCAAGCAAATAATATTCTTTAAAATGTATTTCTTTTTTATATTTTACCAATATAAAAGATCAACATATATTTGGTTTATAAGATTATGTTAATGAACATGAAGTCCAACTAACAAATCAAAACCCAAATCCGATCAATATTCAATGTGTATATTTGCTACTTTGTACAAGTTTCTCAAATCATACACATTAGACCTCCATTTCTCATTCAAATAAAACTCATTTTTGACATATGAATATATTATTCATCATGTTCAAAAAATAGTTCCAACAAATATGACCTCATTTGATATCTAAAATAGAACTGAAATTTATTTTAATTTGAAAATAACTAATAAACTATAATACAAATCCACAATGAGATCATGGTTATCAATATAAAAGTAGTATAAAAAATTAACTTTTAATTAGATAAAGATAAATTTTGAGTTAACATTCTATAATGTTAGTGTTATATAGTACTGGTGTGATGATGATAATTTTAACAATTAATAAAAAGTTATTGCTATATATTTATTTTATTAAATCAAAGTATTATGAACAACATTTTATGTTAATTTTTTTAAAAAAGCTTATTCGAATAAAATTGAAAAATCTGTAATACATTTACAAAAAAAAATCTGGATTTTGTTAATTTGTTAGAGAAAATTGGGTTTGAAAAATGGTGAAAACTATATTTATTCTCTTATAAAATCTGGTGTTTACATTTGTGAAATGGAGATTTGGCAATATTCAGAAGATATTTTTTTCCATAATGTTGTTGTCAATACAAATTATTAGAAAATAGGAAGGTAAAAGATCAGATTTTGATTATATAACTTACACGTGAAATTGAGTTTAAATTCATTCAAACTCTTTCAAGTCAATATCTTTTATGAATCTACCAAATATGAATAACTTTAGATTTTAAATATTGTATTCAAATCTGTAATTGAATAACGGTAGATTTCAAAATCACTTAATGAAGAAGTTGTAAATATAAGAACCAATAACACTAGATTTTAGTATAATAGTTTAAATAATTCATTGAATAACAATAGATTTTAAAACCTAAAGAGTTAAGTTTAAATCCAATATTGAATAACATACCCTAGGACACTTCAACAAAAATTGTAAAAGTAACATAGTTAAGGTTTGATTAGTTATGCAGTTATCATCCGCAAACGCAGCGTTTACGAATGTTAGTGGTTCTTAGTATTTTATAACAATCACGAAACTACAATAAACCGTTTTACACCATTCCAAACCTCCTTTTTGATCAAACATACACTTCATTTTATAAATTAAATAGTCTACACTCCATTTATGGAGGATGATTTTAGCAATGAGAGAGTGATTTTGGCACATTATCACCCATCATATTACTTAAATGAGATACATACAAAAAGGAAACAACATCAAAAGAGGAGCTAAAGTGATAATGTCGACCAAAGCTGGAACCGAACCTGTTTCCTTCAACAACTTCACCACGGGTAGAGAATCAGCAGGATCATTAGGGATTCAACATTCAACGAAGTGGCATACATAACCGCCAAACGGATGGCGCAGGCTTCAACCATTAACGCCGATGAGACAAGACTGCAAGAATCGCAAATGAGAACAAGCTTCTGTCGGGGGCTCCAACCTGGGAAAACATCACCAAAACCACAATTCCTAGATCGAGCATCCCAAGCACCATCAACCGTGAAGATGACAATATTGGGTTGGGTAACATGTGCTCGCACTGGAGCAAGCTGACCAGAGATCAGACCCGGCTGAGAGATTAGATTTGGGGACTGTGTCAGAGCCGATTGCCACTCTCTAGCATCAAAGATGTACTTCACGATAATTTCCATAGCGGAAAAGTACATGTTATAAAACTAGAGCTTGTTTCTAGCTTTCCAAAGGCTCCATAAGATCCACGGCCATAGAGGGACGGATAATTTCACAGGGGGAGAACCGTAGTGAGCAGCCTAGTGAGATCAATGAGGCAATAGAAGGAGTAAATGAGGAAGGTTTAGCTACAAGCGGAGCCAAATCCCAGACATGATCATCAATTCGGCATTGAAGAAAAGCATGTAGATCATCTTCAATAGCATCACATGTTTTGCAGTTGAACACAAGCATCCACAACTCACTAGTTTCGCCCTTATAGGAAATGCTTTTCGTACAAGTTTCCACAGGAAGTCTTGGGTGAAGTTTTAACGTTCCAAATGTTCTTATTCCACTCAAAGGATGACAGGGGAGAGTCATCCTTGTCGACGAGATTCATTCCTGCTCCATACCCTGTTTTGAAGTATAAGCTCCAGACTTATCCAAGAGCCAAACTAAGCAATCTGGGGCCGGCGTAGAGCTCGTAACGATGGTGAGAATATGGTCCTCATACTGAGGAATGTACTGCCTTATTTTTTCCTTATCCCACACATTCGTTAAGGGGCATAGTAGGTCGTTAACCATCCGCTCAGAGTCCATTTGTTTTTCAGGTCCAA
The DNA here is from genome assembly GCA_905132885.1 of Moricandia moricandioides. Taxonomy (NCBI): domain Eukaryota; kingdom Viridiplantae; phylum Streptophyta; class Magnoliopsida; order Brassicales; family Brassicaceae; genus Moricandia; species Moricandia moricandioides. Next base: position 18,433 of record CAJHQQ010002057.1, read on the forward strand.
TTGGTGTCAAAGGTGATTCGCGAGACAGCCATGGGTCTGACCAGACCCTGATCTTATCTCCACTCCCAACTATCCAACTGACCCTTTCTTGAGAATCTCTCTTTCTGCAATGATGCTTCGCCACCCATGTCACATGCTTGCTGGGGCCTTGCAGTCCAAGAAGTTAGGGTTGCGCTCATCCTTACAAATCAATACTTGGGTAACTAGGAAGGTTTGGGTGCTTGATAATTCGCCATCCTATCTTGTCCAGGAGAGCGTCGTTGAAGGTTTCGATGTCACGAAATCCCAGTCCCCCTGTATACTTTGGTCGAGTGAGAGTGGTCCACGCAACCCAACACATTTTTCGCTTCGCTGGGCTAGCGTCCCACCAAAATCTCGTGAGAAGGGATATAATCTGCTTGTAGAGCGATAGCGGAATTTTAAAGCACGACATAGTGTACGCTGGCATTGCAGTGAGGACCGCCTTCAAAAGTATTTGTTTCTCTGCTCCCGAGAGGAAACAGTTCGTCCAGCGAAGTGTTTTCTATCTAATCCAGCCCAAAATCAAAGCGAAGATGTCTCGTTTTTCCTCCTAAAATGCTCCATAAGACCTGGATACTTTCCTAGCCCTCCATCCAAACCTCTCAAAATCAAATTATGGTTCCATATAACGTTTGCAGTTTTGGGAAGATAAACAAATATTTTGAAAAACTTTATAAATATAAATAATATATAATTATTTTTTTTTAAATTGAAATAATATACTAATATATATTTTAATTATATTATAAATTTCTAAAAAATGTTTCTATATTTTTAGACAATAATATATATATATATATATATATATATATACATGAATTTAAAATAGGAAACCCCAAGAACAAATTTGTAGGACAAATTTGGTTCTTTGTGTAAAAAATACCCAGCTTAAAATATCCATTTAGATTAAAATGAATTCATCATTAGCCGCCTAAACCGAACCCTAAGTCTGAGGGAAAACCCACTTTGCATACTTTAAAATAAATGTGGTATGATAACTTGATGACCCTTTCTATATTCCTCGTATTTGACTGATGAATCCACCATATTCCTTGCATCTCTTTTACATGCCTCCTCGTTAGAGCATAATAAAAATTGATTTATAAGAGAATTTTAAGTTGGAATTGCAGAGGAATGGGTAGTAAATGGACAATTAGTTACCGCGTGGAGATTTGGCACCAACATAAACCAGACTTTTTATTTCTATCAGAGACGAAGCAAGATTTTAACTTTGTTCAAGGGTTTCAATCTCATTTTAGTTTTGAAAATTTGGTAATAGTTGACCCAAAAGGTGCTAGCAGAAGATTATCTTTATACTATAATAATGATATCAAGTCAATATTTTATATACAAGTAATAGGATGATAGATGTGGAAGCAGTGGTACTGGGAAAAATAGTTTTTATAACATTTTTTATGGCGAGCTAGTACAAAATTTAAGAGAACAAGTTTGGAAAAGATTAACGAATATGGTTTATCGAGAACAAATATGTGGTTTGTTATTTGAGATTTACATGAGATTAACAAAAATCACGAGAATCAAGGAGGATCCTTAAGACATGCAAGATATTTTTTTGGGTTTTAATAATATGATTAGGAATTGTGGTTTGTTGGAATTCTCTTCTCAGAGAAACCAAATGTCTTGGCAAGAAATAAGAGGAAAATAATGAATAATGTCAGCTTGACAAGGCAATAGCAAATGAAGACTGACACACTTTATTTCATTGTTCATATACGGAATATTTAGAATTAGTAGGGTCTGATCCTCGACCAGTTGTAGCTTATTTTGAGGTAGCTTATCTTGAGGATAAGGTTCTTAGACGAAGGGTACAATTCCATTTTGATAAACGATGGATATGACTTGATGGTTTATTGGAATCCATTGAGAGAGGTAGGGTCAATGCAAATACTGCACCTGAGCAGGACTTTGTTACTAAATTAAGTAATTGTCGTCATGAAATTGCTAGATAGAGGAAGAACAACCCCCATATGGGAAGAAGAATATCAGTGAACTCCAAAGAGCTCTGGAAGAAGTGAAGTCAGATGACTCTAGGTCTCAAGAAGAGATCATAAACGTTTCAGGAAGCTTTAGGAAGCATACAAGGATGAGGAGGAATATTGGCAACAGAAGTGTCGGAACATGTGGTACACATGAGACCTTAATACTAAATTTCATCTATTTTTTTGATAAAAACATAAAAAATCTATTTGAAAGATTTGCCCCTATTTTTATTCAAATTTGAAATTTTTGATTCATTTTAAATTTTAAAATAGAAGATTTATCTAGATGTTTTAAATTTGTGTCAATGCATTTATAAGTCAATATGGCATCATTTGATTTCTAAAATAGAACTTAAATTTATTTTAATTTGGAAATAACTTCAAACTATAATACAAATGTACATTGATATCATGATTAAGATGAATATAAAATTAGTTTAAACATTAACTTTTAATTATATAAAGATAAATTTTGAGTTAACATTCTATAAAATTATTGTTATATATAGTACTGGTGTGATGATGATAATTTTAACAATTAATATGAAATTATTGCTATATTTTGATTTTATTAGTGTAAACTATTATAATGACACTTTATGTTAAAATTTTAAAAAGCTTATTCGAATAAAATAGAAAAATCTGTAACACATTGACAAAACAAATCTGGATTTTGTTAATTTGTTAGAGATAGTTGGGTTGACAAATAATAAAAATTATATTTGTTGTCTTATAAAATCTGGTGTTTACATTTGTGAAAGGGAGATTTGATAATATTAGAAGATAGTTTTTCTATAATGTTGTTGTCAATACAAATTATTAGAAAATAGGAAGGTAAAATATTAGATTTTGATATATATATATAACATACACGTGAAATTGGGTTTAAATCCATTCAAATCATCATTTTTTTTTATGAATCTACCAAATATTTATAACATTAGATTTCAAATATTGTATCCAAATCCGTAACTGAATAACAGTAGATTTCAAAATCATTTAATAAAGAAGTTGTAAATATAAGAACCAATACCACTAGATTTTAGCATATTATTTTAAATGATTCATTGAATAACAATAGATTCTAAAACCTAAAGAGTTAAATTTAAGTCCAATATTGAATAACATCTCTAAGGACACTTCAACAAAAATTGTAAAAGTAACATAGTTAAGGTTTGATTAGTTTTGCCGTTATCATCCGCAAACATAGCGTTTGTGAATGTTAGTGGTTTTTAGCATTATATAACAATCATGAAACTACAATAAACCATTTTATTCCGTTCCAAACCTCTCTTTTTTTGATCAAACATACATTTCATTTTATAAATAAATAGTCTATACTCCATTAAAGGAGGAAGATTTTAGCAATAAGAGTGTTTTTGCCACATTATCAGCCATCACATTACTCAAACGATATACATACAAAAAGGAAACAACATCAAAAGAGGAGCTAAAGTGATAAATGTCGAACAAAATACCAAAAAAAGCTGGAACCGAACCTCCTTCATTCAACAATTTCACCAAGGATAGAGAATCAGACATGATCATTAGGGATTTAACATTCAACTAAGCGGCATACATAGCCGCCAAACGGATGGCGAGGGCTTCAACTATTAACGCCGATGAGACAAGACTGCGGGAATCGCAAATGGGAACAAGCTTCTGTCGGGAGCTCCAACCTGAGAAAACAACACCAAAACCACAATTCCTAGATCGACCATCCCAAGCACCATCAAGGTTGAAGATGACAGTGTTGGGTTGGGTAACAAGAGAGCCATGGGTCAGACCAGACCCTGATCTTATCTCCACTCCCAACAATCTAACTGACCCTTTCTTGAGATTCTCTCTTTCTTCTATGATGCTTCTCCACCCATGTCACATGCTTGCTGGGGCCTTGCAGTCCAAGAAGGTAGAGTTGCGCTCATACTTACCAAGCAATACTTGGGCGACTATGAAAGTTTGGTGCTTGATAAGTCGCCATCCGATCTTGGCCAGGATAGTGTCGTTGAAGGTTTCGATGCCTCGAAAGCCTAGTCTCCCTGCATACTTTGGTCGAGTGAGAGTGTTCCACACAACCCAACACATTTTTCGCTTCTCCCGGGTTAGCGTCCCACCAAAATATCTTGAGAAGGGATTGAATCTGCTTGTAGATCGATAGTGGAATTTTAAAGCACGACATTAGTGTACACTGGCATTGCAGTGAGGACCTCCTTCATAAGTATTTGTTTCTCTACTCCCGAGAGAAACAATTCGTCCAGAGAAGTGTTTTCAGTCTAATCCGGTCCAAAATCAAAGCGAAGATGTCTCGTTTTTTCCTCTCAAAATGCTCTGTAAGACCTATATACTTTCCTAAACCCTCCATCTAGACCTCCCAAAATCAAAATTTGGTTTCATCTAGCGTTTGCAGTTGTGGGAAGATAAACAAATATTTTAAAAAACTTTATAAATATAAATAATAGTTAATTGATTTGTTTAATTTGACATAATATACTAATATATTATATATTTTAATTACAGAATTATTATTTTTTAAATATTTCTATATATTAGACATTAATATAAATATATATATTCAAAATAGGAAACCCTCAAGAACAAATTTGTAGGAAAAATTTCTTTGTGTAAAACAAAAAACCCAGCTTAAAATATCCTTTTAGACTAAATAATGAATTCATCATTAGCCGCCTAAACCGATCCCTCAGTCCAAGGGAACAATACACTGTGTGTACTTTAAGATAGGAGTGGTATGATAACTTGATGACCCTTTCTATATTCCTCGCATTTGACTAATGAATCCACCATATTCCTTGCATCTCTTCTACATGCCCCCTCTTTAGAGCATACTCAAAATTTATTTTAATGAGAATTTTAAATTGGAATTGCAGAGGAATGGGTAGTAAATGGACGATTAGTTACCTCATGGAGATTTGGCACAAACATAAACCAGAATTTTTACTTCTATCAGAGACAAAGCAAGATTTTAACTTTATTCAAGAGTTTCAATTTCATTTTAGTGTTGACAATTTGGTAACAGTTGACCCAAAAGGTGTTAGCGGAAGATTTATCTTTATACTATAATAATGATTATCAGCTCAATATTTTATATGCAAGTAATAGGATGATAGATGTAGAAGCGGTGATATTGGGAAAAAAGTTTTTATAACCTTTTTTATGGCGAGCCGGTACAAAAATTAAGAGAACAAGTTTGGGAAAGATTAACATATATGGTTTATCGAGAAAACAAATGTGGTTTCTATTCAAGATTTAAATGAGATTACCAAAAATCACGAGAAACAAGGAGGATCCGTAAGACATGCAAGATATTTTTTGGCCTATTTATTACAAGTTTTAGACCATGTTATTGACTTTATTTAGGGTCTGTTATGTGTGTCTAGGCTATGTTTTGAAGTCTTTATAGGTCAAGGTACGTTTTGGAGATATATGGATCTACTTGGAGTTTTTGGAGCCTTTGGAGAGGAATAATCCGTAGCTGGTCACTGAAGAGAATCGAAGTACGAGTTCACCATCGATCGACGATACAACGTAGGCGTCGACCGATGTTACATGACCAAGATCGATCGATGTTGCACATCCACCATCGATCAATGTCCAGTTCGCAGACAGTCGACTTTCAAGCCCAAGTTAGAGACATGACACAAGATTACCCTTGGACAAGTTTTGACCTAGACTTTAGGGTTTTATATTTATACTTTATGTATTGCACCAGAAAAGGGTGCTTGTGAGTGTGCTAGTAATAGGGGTGCTAAGTGTTCTAAGTGTGCTTTGAAACCCCAATATTTTATCTATGAATTTTATTCAGATTACAATTATGTCTTCGAGTATATCAACTAGGTTTAGGGTTTATCAATGGTATTGATGGATTAGCCAAAAATAGAATTGTTAAGGTCATTATTAGATCTATTAATATAATTGTGTTTATTGCTTGTGTTCTAGAGTAGCTAACTAGAACCCTGATAATAGGATAGTTAGGCGCAAGCGAGAGCATGGTCTACTACCGAAATCTATTCTGCTGAGCTATGTTGCTAGAAACAAACGAGAGTTGATTTAGTCAATCTAGTGAACTTATCGAATTAGGTCATAACGCTTGAATCAAGAAACCATCGATCGACGCATGATCATTGCCAACGATCGACGCAGGATCATTGCCATCGATCGACGGTCATTTCGTGTCAACAAGCGAGAGCGTAGACATTGGACTTAATCAATAGATTAGGCGCGCATGCGAGAGCTGTTGTCTTTTACATTAGATTTCGAGTTCCATGATTAAATACATTTAACTTCTATCTACTATAATTTACTTGCCTGAAACCCTAGATCTAGCATATTTACATATTTACATTATTAGCATATTTCCATATTTACATCACTAGCATATTTTCATATTTACATTATTAACATATTTCCATATTTTCATTACTAGCATATTTCCATATTGCATCTATACTTTCAAATAAAGAATATTTCCTTGACCTGATTACTTGCTACCAATATATATAGTTATCTAGCTTAGGCTTTAGAAATAAGAAATCTATTGTGTGCCGTTGTTCTCTGTGGATTCGATCCCTAAGAACTACACTCGATCTCTCTTGACAAGAATATTATTATTTTGTGTCTTAGGATTAAAGGGTTAATTTGACTGCTGTTTGTTTAGGATGTTTATACCCTATTAGAACATAAAAACACACCACGTCAAATTTGGTGACGTTGTCAGGGAACAATTGATCACCATTAGATTTATTTTCTAGGACTTAGTCTAGGTTTGTTACTTTCAAGGTTACTGATTTTTCTTTTTCTTTGTTTTTCAGGTGCATGCAAAAGAGTATCAGGAGCAACAAAGGACAAGACTTACTATTCACTGACCCACAACAAATCGAACGCACGATCCGCAAAGAAAGATGTCACGCATCGATCGACGACATATCTTCAACATCGACCGATACATCTTTACGGACAACATCAACCGACATCAGAACTCAACCATTGACCGACACCAGAATTCAACCATCAACCGATCCAAGATCTCTAGCATCACCCAATATTGATCATATAGAATTAATCGACAACACCTCATCCGCATCGATCGACAACAGCAGACGAGTTCAGATGGTTGCGCCTATAATTGTGGTTCAGACTGAGAATGAAGACTTGCATGACCTCAACGGTTATATTGGCTTAAGCAGCTACCACCAGGATCTCTGACATCCTGGACTGACATTAAGAACGCTTTCTTGAGGAACTTCTTTGATATCGCAAGAGTAGAAGATCTGAGGAGCAAGATTGCTACTTTTTCACAAGAGCCTTTAGAGTCTTTCAGAAACTCATGGATCAGATTCAAGTCATACTAGAGAGACTATCCACATCATGGGTTCAACAAAGTGCAACTTCTTAGAACTTTCTTCAGAGGTATTGGACTACAATATCAGATGGCTTTGGAGACAACTAGTGAAGGAAATTTCAGCAATAGGAGCCCAGCAGAAGCTATAAGATTGATTGAGAATCTACCATCTAGTAGCACTACCAAGAACACAAATTTTGAGAGGAAGAAATCAACTCCAACAATAAGCAAGCAGCAATTTGAAGAGGTAAAAGCAAATCTGGATAGTGTCCAGAAATTTTTCAGAAAACAGGTTACTTTTGCAGAGGTAGAAGCGATAGAGTCTGTCGAAGATGATATTGAAGAAGAGGATGTGAACTACATCGATGGGAATGGTTTCCAGAGACAACGGAATCCATGTTTCAGCAGGAACTCCTATGGTACTGGTCAAAGGAGTAACTTTAATAGAATTCGCAGTGAAGACTCTCCAACAACGACATGGCATATGGATCTTCCTACTACCAAAACTGTCCTCCAGAAACTCGGGGAAGCAAGATTGAAGCAATGGTTGATAGAGTCTTAGAGGGACAGCAGAAGATGACTGTGGATTTCATCGGACAAATAGATGGTCTATACCTCAACCTCAACACCAAGTTCGAAAACCTCAACACCCATGTGAAGAAGTTGGAGAACCAAGTGATACAAACAAGTGAGACCAATAGAAGACATGAGAGACTGATTAAGGAGAAGATGGAGACTGGGCAAAGGCACCACGTCAATGCATTAATTGATGAGGATTTCTGGCAGGAAGTGAAACCCCAAGACATCAACTTTGTGTGGAAAATTCTATATCACTCGGCAATTCCCATCCGCGTCGATCGACGCAAGACAACGAGCATCGACAGATGGTAAAACCTACATAATCGCTAGCCTCATGCGAATCAACTAACATCGATCGACACCATGCTCACGATCTCGATCGACATAGAGACGAAGCAATTGATCGACACTCAATGCCTGTCATCGATAGACAACATGGAAACCCAGTCTGATTACCCAACCTCAACGCAAGTCTGATTGTGCGTCCAACAACAACAATTTCAGAATAGAATAAAGACACATCTGAATCTACAGATCTTGATAGAGAAGACGAGGAACACTCAAAGAGGAGGAAAAAGATCCCAAAACATCAACGCAGAGAAGCCAATGAAAAGGAGATGGATGGGTTTGCTAAAAGAGTTTTTAAAATTCCTTTAGATATATCTTTTGATGAAGCTTATTATACTCACAGATTGTTGCTGTTTTTCAGGGAAACAAATGATGACATAGAAACAATGTTCAGTCACCTCAGAGAGAAGATGAAACAGAGAACCTATTTGAAAAAGAAAAGTGATATTGGGAAGTTTGTGATTCCATGCTTCATCAAAGAAAACAAATACCCTAACGCCCTATGCGACATTGGATCTTCATTGAGAATTATGCCAAAGTCTATGGCAGAGGAGCTGAACCTAAGAGTGGAACCCTCCAACGATTCGTTCACGTTTGTGGACTGCTCAAAAGTAAACTCAGGAGGGATGGTAAAATATGTTCCAGTACAACACCCTAGTCCCAGTAGGCTTTCATGTAATGGACATCAAGATAGATTGTAACTCTTCTTTACTACTTGGGAGAGCATTCATAGCTATTGTGGGATCCATATGCGACATGCAGGTAAACAAGTTGTATCTATCTCTAATTGATAAAAATATCTTTTATGAACCTGATAAAAATAAGAACAAGGCTACCTTTATCGAATTGTGTAATGATGCAAAGCTTGTGGCCACATGTCTCTGCGATTACGAGTGCAATGAAGAATCGATAGATGGAGCATCGATCGACACCCAACCCAAGCATCGATCGACAGTCCCTCAGATCTACAATTGATCTACACCCACCCTTCAACATCGATCGACATCCATACACCAGAAACGATCCACACCCACCATGCTGATTACAATTACAACCTAGCCCACCTCGAATACGATGAACACTACAAAGAAGAAGAGATTATCGAGGGCTTACTATGGAAGATGCTGGAGTTTTTCATGTTTCCCATGAACCGGGAAATCAACATCAATCGTCGGCAACCGTACGCCATCGATCGATACTGAGCACGAAGTAGAAACCGAACATGATTCAACAATAGAAACATAAACTGGTTATTTAAGACCAGATGAGTTCGGTATTATGAGAGATGCAGATGGTCACGCAAGAGCTATGCATGGCAGAATTCTAAAAGTCACGAAGGAGGATGTAGCAGATATACTTGCAATGGCCAATGGAGCTGGAAACCTTTTTGGGCACCGGTTTGATTACCGAGCATCGATCGACAATAACCATAGACCATCGATCGACACCAATTGGGCATGCCAAGGATACGGTGAAGCCTACGAAGAATATGACTCAGACTATGATGAGGATGAACCTGGCTGGATAATGAACGCGAGAGTAGGCAATCCAACATCAATAACCGGCCTATCTTGGCCATCAAACAACATCAAACGTAAACCAGACCCTTAACTTGGACCAGAAGAAACAGAAGCTGGTTACCTTAGACCAAATGAGTTTGGAAATTTCAGATATGTAGAAGGACGTGCATGAGGTCTTTGTAGGAGAATTCCAACTCTACCTAAGAAAGATGTAGCAGACGCCCTTCTAATGGCTGAACAATCAGGAAATTTCTTTGGACAACCGCAACAGCCATCGATCGACGCACATGTACCAGCATCGATCGACAACGAGGAACAGAAGCACGAAACATACAGCTGAGCAGAGATTGATGATATTGTGGATGAGATCTACAAAGCTCAAGAGATGCCACTGGATGATTTCTACATGAGGCTTGATGATGTCTACTATCGTATTGATTGATGCCTTACCAATTTGACTACACGCATGGATGAGATGAAGCAAGACATGGATACTTTTCAGAGACAGCATGCGAGTAGACCGGATGGAGTGACATCGATCGACGGAAACCTTACGCCATCGATCGATACTAAGTTCAACAGACAAAAGTTCGCAACAGAACACTACTTAGAAGAAAGGTTCTCTGACATTGCTTTTTCTCAGTGCCTGATGAAGGAAGATGTTTCTCAGCAACTAGAGGAAATGTCAGACACTACAGCTGCCAGACTTAGAATGCTCCAGCGCAGTATTGAAAATCTACAAAGAAGAATGCATTCACTAGAGGTTACTAAGGAGATCATAAAGAATGAGAAAATCAGAGGAGATGAGGCAATAAGAAACTTCATTGGTACATGATTTCAGAAAACAAAGAAGATGTAGACACTTGTTTTTCAAGTGTTGATCAACCGCCTTTCTAGTCAGAGCATTCACAATGTCGAGCTTAAGACTCTAACCAAGCGCTGAGTGGGAGGCAACCCACTGTTTAGTAAGTTTTCATTAGTTTTTATTCTTCATTTATTACTAATTTTCGTATTTATTTATTTCAGTTATTCAGATTAACAAAAAATACGAGGAAGACAATCTGCCTAGAGCATTGACCGACACTTGATCACTGCCGATCGACGGAGTAACCAACGCATCGATCCATAGGCACTTAACTGTATCGATCGACAGTCACCATTAGCGAGCAGGTGTATCAGTTTTTCCTTGTTACAATTGGTCCTTATGATTTATTTTTTCCTCAATCTCAGACTGTATAACACTGACGATAGTGTTGTTTAAGTCTGGGGGAGGTATTACTGATATTATGTTTTGTTTTAAGTTTTATAAGCAATAGGAACTTAGTGGTCTAGCATCGATCGACACTCATATCCAACCATCGATCGACGCTATCTTACAGAGAGAGGTATCGAGTTCTATACTTAAGCTAATTACTTATAATTTTATTTTACTAACCTATCCGGGGTGGATTACACTGGGGACAATGTAATTTAAGTCTGGGGGAGGTTCGCTAATGCTATTTTATCGTTTTTGAGTTTTATTTACTATCTATATACAAGTTTTTCAAAAAGTTTTATTGAGTCAAGAAGAGGACTATGATCAAAATTTATTATTGACTACCACACTTTAGCAACATTCTTAGAAGGTTGTTTGCATAGATTACTAGAGATACCGAAGTGATCATCCTGACACTATATCACATTTGCTTAGAAAGTTTGAAGGAATCAAAGATGATTTCCAACACTAATCCTGACATTATTTGCTTGCTTTGGGATTTGGTATACACTGGATCGGATTCCTTATGCAAGTCTGGAAGGTAAAAGTCTGTGTGCTTCTGATTCCGTCCTCTATCCCCTTTAGAGAAAAAAAAGGAGTCGAACAAGATTTGGTGGCTACAACTATTAAAGCTTGATTCATATGATCCTAGAAAAAGATAAAAGTCAAAAAGAAGTGAACAAGATCTGGTGGCAAAAACCATTAGGGCTTGATTCATGGAAGCCTATCCAAATATCTTAGTCAATTAAAAAAATAAAATGATAGCCTCAAAAGAAGGGAGACATTGACTGAGAAGAAGTGAGAAGAGAGAGAGGAAAGGAATCAGAGAAGACTACCTTTGTGTTCAGATACTTGCAGAGAAAAAAGTCAATATATCCTTTGATCGATACTCCCAAGGTAAAGTCTTCACTTTTATTTTATGCAAAAAATGAAATCAGTAGATGGACGAGTCAGACTAGTATTCTCTAAGTTGATGGTAGAATGGAATTGGTTGCTATACTAGGATATGGTATATAAAGTTTCACTATGATTGACTTGATAGGATGTGGTTGCAATAGAGTAATGTGACAGTTATACTTAGATATTATGTGAGTCTTCGCTTTTCAAAACCTCTTTCGCAAGCTTGTTTGCTTGAGGACAAACAAAAGGTTAAGTCTGAGGGAGTTGATTTAGCCTATTTATTACCAGTTTCAGGCAGTGTTACAGGCTCTATTTAGTGTCTAGATTATGTTTTGAGGTCTTTACAGGTTCATGGAGCTTTTGGAGCCTTTGGAGAGGAATAATCCGTAGCTGATCATTGAAGAGAATCGAAGTACAAGATTACCATCGATCGACGATACGAAGTAGGCGTCGACCGATGTTACATGACCAAGATCGATCGATGTTGCACATCCCCTATCGATCGATGTCCAGTTCGCAGACAGCCGACTTTTAGCCCAAGTTAGAGACATGACTCAAAATTACAATATTACCATTGGACGATTTTTGACTTAGACTTTAGGGTTTTATATTTTTACTTTATGTATTGCACCAGAAAAGGGTGCTTGTGAGTGTGCTATTACTAGGGGTGCTAAGTATTCTAAGTGTGCTTTGAAACCCCAATATTCTATCTATGCATTTTATTCAGATTACTATTCTTACTTCAATTATGTCTGAGTAGTTATCAACTAGGTTTATGGTTTATCAATGGTACTGATGGATTAGCCAAACAATAGAATTGTTAAGGTCATTATTAGATCTATTAATATAATTGTGTTTATTGCTTGTGTTCTAGAGTAGCTAACTAGAACCCTGATAATAGGATAGTTAGGCGCAAGCGAGAGAATGGTCGACTACCGGAATCTATTCTGTTGAGCTAGGTTGCTAGAAACAAACGAGAGTTGATTTAGTCAATCTAGTGAACTTATCGAATTAGGTCATAACGCTTGACTCAAGAAACCATCGATCGACACAAGATCATTGCCATCGATCGACGGTCATTCCGTGTCAACAAGCGAGAGCTGAGACATTGGACTTAGTTAATAGATTAGGTGCGCATGCGAGAGCTAGTGTCTTTTACATTAGATTTCGAGTTCCATGATTAAATACCTTTAATTTCTATCTACTATAATCTACTTGCCTGAAACCCTTGGTCTAGCATATTTCCATATTTACATTACTAGCATATTTCCATATTTACATTACTAACATATTTTCATATTTACATTACTAGCATATTTCCATATTGCATCTATACCTTCTAATAATAAATATTTCCTTGACCTGATTACTTGCTACACATATATATAGTTACCTAGCTTAGCCTTTAGAATTAAGAAACCTATTGTGTGTCATTGTTCTCTGTCGATTCGATCCCTAAGTACTACACTCAGTCTCTCTTGACAAGAGTATTATTATTTTGTGTGTTAGGATTAATGGTTAATTTGAGTGCTGTTTGTTTAGGATATTTATACCCTATTAGAACATAAAAACACACCCACGTCACTTAGTAACTTTGCCATGGTTCTTGTCATAATGCTTATTGAAGAACCGGTGTCGCAGAGTGCATGAGGGTAGTCTTGTCCCTTGATGTTGCAGGGAACCACAAACTTCCCATGGTCGCTTTTCTTTTTCAACATGACCTCCTGCTCTATCTTCTCCCTCAGATGATTGAAAATTCTTTCAATGTCATTACCAGTCTCCTTGGTTTCTCTGAAGAACACGCAAAATCTGTTAGTGTAATAAGCCTCCTCAAATTGGGTTTCGAAAGGGATTTTGAGGATTCTCTTAGTAAAGTTGTCCATCTTTTTCTCATTAGCTTCCCTTCTAAGATGCGTAGGGACCTTCTTCTTTCCTCTAGAATTTATATCCATAGATTCCTATGTTACCATAGATTCCTATGTTACCATAGGGATTGGTTCACCAACAAAGTTCACATCCTCTTCTTCACCTTTCTTATTGTCAGATCCCATAGCTTCTACATCTTCTGCGAAGCTAACTTGCCTCTTCAGAAACCTTTGAACACTTTCGAACTTGACTTTTACTTCTTCCATCTGATCCTTAGTCATTGTAGGGACTGATTTCTTTCTCTCATGATCATAGTTTTTGGTGTTGTTGCTAGATGCCAAATTCTCTATCAAGCCTCTTATGGACTCATAGTGCAGAAGTTTCCTTCCATAGACTGTGTCTAGAGCCATCTGGTATGACAACTCAATACCTCTCAAGAAAGTGCTGAGAAGTTGCACTTCATTGAATCCATGGTGTGGACAACCTCTTTGGTAGGATTTTAATCTGATCCAGGAGCTTCTAAAAGACTGTCCAGGCTCATGTGTGAATGTAGCAGTTCTGCTCCTCAAATCCTCAACTCTGGCATCATCAAATAAATTACGCAGGAAGACGTTTTTGATATCGGTCCAGGATGTAAGATATCCTAGTGGTAGCTGCTTAAGCAAGTATAAAGCATCTCCAGCAAGTGACTCCATTAGCCTTGATGGCAGACAAGATCCTCAAACCGCTCCAAATGATTCATAAGACGCTCATGAGAAAGACCATGAAATGGTGTCTGTGCCACAAGTGTGAAATAGGCCGGATTCAGCTCAAAATCTTTCCTATACAAAGATGGAGGACGAATAGAAGATCTGTTGGCATAAAATTGATCTGAACGATTGTAATGAGCCAACATTTTGGGTCGAGCAGCCTGGGTTTCAGTTCCAGCTTGAGCTACAGCAGCTGCCTCTGGTTCATAGATTAGAATCCCATGATCATCAAATCTCTGACCTGTTGAATTACGCAGATGAACATTGAGATCATACAGGTCCCCTCTTTTATTCATAGTCACGATCAGTGTCATGTCCCTAATTCTAGATAAAGCCTCAGCTTGGAAGAGTGTCAGGTGGCTTGACCAGCTAGGTCAAGCTCAGGACAGCTTAGTGTATCTCACACAAACTTGGGTCACCTCCAGTAGCTGGACTACTAACTCACTCAGCTGGGCAAGCTAGTGGTCAGCTCATCTCAGCTCGGTGGAATGTTGGCAACTCGACCATGGGCTTGGGTCATGGGCGGTAATGAGGCCGGTCATGGAGACTAAGGGGACCCGATGGGTTTTTGGGCTTGGGTTCTGAGGTAGGGCTTGTAGGCAAGCCTTATGGGCATACAATCGACCATCCCAACAAGAGGAAATGGACAGTTGTAGCGAAAGGGTGGGAAGAGTACCAATTGCACCCTTTCGTCCAACAAGTCATGCCTGTTCGCCTAGGCAGTTGTTGGCCGAGTTTTATCTATAAATATAGACCCTTGGGGTCGGGATTTGACACAATTATCTGAAGGGAAAACTCTTCCCAATTCGTGAGAGAGTGAAAGAAAGAAAGAGAGAAAGAAGGCGGTCAAGGCAAGGCCGTGTGTGGTGTGGTTTACTTGCAGTCGGAAGTTGGTCTGTGAGAAGTGTGATCGATCCATGATGGGAACCAGAGTCAAGGAGAAGGATTGGGAGAAGGGCATGAGCACTCCAGAGCGTACACCCAAGGTGAGTGGTTTGGTCCGAACCGAACCTCCATAGCCACGGATGCACCCGTGTGTGTTTTGGTCGTTTTGGTGAGACTGAATCCATATCTCCCTTTTCCCTCATTGATGTATCTATGTTTTCCTCTATTTTAGTTGTGTCTGTTAAGTCAGACTCAAAAGTATTGGTTCCATACTTGGCCGGATCAGGACGTAGTCCTTGGACTTGTCTGGACTGACCATGTTCGGGTTCAATATGGTCCGCGTGGATTCATTGGATTCTGATCATGGGAATCTCTTAGTGGAGATTTATCATGAAGTATCATGAATTTTAATTAGGTTTTGGAGCATGTTTGGAAGGGTTCGATTTTGAAGCACTAGCAAGGGTAGTCCATTGGATGGTTGAGATCAAGGGGTTAGATCACCATAAGATCGATTGCCCATGTGTTGGTTGGGCAATATCGATCATCCTAGATAGTATCTGAGTATGATACTGAGGTTAAGTCCTCAATGGTTAGGTTGTGGAATCTAGTTAGGTGAACCGAACCATGCAATATAGACATGTTTTTAGGATATCGGATTGTACTTACATGCTTGTGTTGTGATGTGTATGGTTTCAGAATCTGACATGGATTGTGGTAAGGCTAAGGAAACATGAAGACTCCAGTCGTGTGAAGATGTGTGGTGTGTGAGTAGATCGGATTAGGAACAAACTTATGATAGCCTATAGTGCAAACTGAACTTATGTATTGAATCTCAAGTTTATATCTATGCAATGACAATTTCTTTCTATCTAATCTTAGATGTTTACTGGGTTACATGAATCAAATGAATGAACCTCATATGATTGAAAATGACTTAGGAAAATATTGGACATGGGATTGAACTAAACGGTCTAGTCTTAGGCAAGTAAGACTGCGGATCCAAGTTGGGCTAATGAGCCAGGATCGGGTCTTACAAGTTGGTATCAGAGCGGAGTTGATTCTAGGATTGTTTAGGTTATGGGTAGTCACCACACATCCGGCTGGGTCTCATGGTAAGGTTGATTGATTGCTTAGTCTTAGGGTTGTTTGCGGTTTTATATATTGCCTTGTACTAACTGGTTTACACCCAAAGGTGCCAAGAAGGGCAAGAAGACTCGGAAAGGCAAGGATGCAGCTGAGGCATCCTTTCCTGGCGATGCATGGGAGCTGAATCCTCAAGAGGAGTTAGCTGTCCAGCTAGAGACTGAGGTCAATGCAGCTGGAATGATGGGAAACCAGCTCAATCCAGCTGAGGTTCAGCTGGGTGCAGCTGCGGGACAACTGAATAAAGCTGGGGAACAGCTGGGGGAAGCTGAAGGGTAGCTGGGGGTTGACCAGGATGAGGAGGTGGATTCTTCATGTGCTGGGGACCAAGCTGGACCTAACAATGTGGCAACTAGTGGGGGAAATAAGCCAGCTAACCAGGTAGCCAAACCTTCCGTAAAGGAAGTTTGGGACGAGATCAAGCTGATGTGAACTCAAATGCTGGCAATCACCCAAGTGATCACACCGATGGTGAACTCCTCGGTGGGACAAGCCACTCAAGCTTAGGTGGTAACTCCACTGGCTATTGGCCGAGCTGCACCAGTGGATGAGGTGGTTGAGCTGGATCCACCAGCAAGATCAGCTAAGAAGGTGGACTACTTGAGCTTGTTGGAACACATATCATGCCTAGGGACCAAACACTTTGCTGGAAGGGTGGATCGCTTGGAGGCAGACGAGGGGAGGAGCTGGTTGGTCCGTAATTTTAGCTCAACCCGTTGCCCGGAGGATTACAAGAAGGACATTGCAGTTCACTTCTTGTAAGGTGATGCTCACAAATTGTGGTTAGCTTTGGACAAGCATACTAATGGTACCATTGAACGTTTTGCTGACTTTAAGGTTGAGTTCAACCACAAGTACTTCCCGGCTGAGGCTTGGGATCGTTTAGAGGCTAAGTTTTTGGACTTGGTCCAGGGACGCATGACAGTCCGGGAGTACTAGGAGGAATTTAACTGACTCAAGCGTTATGTGGGTAAGGAGTTAGAGGATGAGTCAGTCCAGGTTCGTCGGTTCATAAGAGGCCTCAGGGTTGAAGTCCAAACCTACCACTCGGTCCGCACCTTTCACACAGTCTCTGAGTTGGTTGAAAAGATGGCCATGCTGGAGTCTAATCTAGCTGAGGAGACCACGCTGAAACTTAGGAGCCAAGTGGTTGCTAGTTGTCATGGTGGTGACCGCAAGATAAATAGGGACCAGGCCGAGCAGGGTAAAACCTCAAGTGGTAAGTCTGTTTGTCCTAAGTGTGGAAGACACCATGGAGGTGAATGCTGGAGAGCAATGGGAGTTGTCTCCGTTGTGGCAAGATGGATCACTCAGCCCGTGATTTCCCTAGACAAGAGAAAGGAGCGAGTGGGGACACCCGAACGTGCCACTAATTTGGGAAGAAGGGGCATCTTCGTAAGGATTTCCCTAAGCTTTCAACCGGGTCAAACAAACCTGAGGAGAGGCTAGTAGGCCAGATCAGAACCGTGGGCATGCCTCAGCCCCGTGGGTGTACGAATTGTCCAGAGAGGTGGACAAGGCTGGACCATTCCAAGCGATCATTGGTAATAAGATTGATCTTGATCTTTTTCAATTCAGTAGGATTGTATGGTACGGAACTTAGAATGGTTAGATACTTAGAGTGGGTTATGTGTAGGGACCCTAAGTATTGGTGGTGTGGAAACACACGTACTTTTCGATACTGGAGCTACACATAGCTTTGTGAGTCCAGGGATGCTCGGAAAGGGATTGTTCCAGTTGGGGACGGGGGATTGTCCTAGGGTAGTGAATGCGGCCAGTGGGCAAGTAATGAATTCACTAGGGGTGATTCAGGACATCCCAGTGGTGATCCAAGACAGGGTCATGCCTGTGGATCTTGTGGTAGTCCACCGAAAGAATCAAGAGGTGATATTAGGTATGGATTAGCTTGGAAAGAATCGGGCCAATCTAGACTGTCACCGGGGCCCGAGTGCAGTTTGAGAGTGGGTGTGGGTCCCCGATCAGGTTCCAAGTTATACGTCTGATCTCTGGATGCTTGGTGGTGTCAGCGATCCATGTTGAGAGGATGCTGAGGAAGGGCTTTGAAATTTATCTAGCCATAATCGCCACTAAGGAGGTCGTAGAGGATGGTGACCCGGAGGGAATACCACTGGTCCGTGAGTTCCATGATGTGTTTAGGGTGATACAGGGCATTCCCCCTGATAGGCCGGACTCATTCATATTAGAACTGGAACCAGGGACGGTCCCATTATCCAAAAGTCCCTATCGTATGGCTCCTGCCGAGATGGCCGAGCTAAAGAACCAACTTGACGAGTTGCTGGAAAAGGGTTTCATTAGACCAAGTGTATCACCCTGGGGAGCACCTTTCCTCTTTGTGATAAAGAAGGATGGTAGTGTCAGGTTTTTCATTGACTATCGAGGGTTAAACCGGGTGACTGTGAAAAACAAGTACCCATTGCCTCAGATAGATGAGTTGCTGGATCATCTCAAAGGTGCAAATTCTCCAAGATTGATTTGGCTTCAGGGTATCATCAGGTTCCAATTGAACCAAATGATGTCAAGAAGACAACTTTCCGGACCAGGTATGGCCACTATGCGTTTGTGGTCATGCCATTTGGACTGACCAATGCACCAGCAGCATTCGTGAAGATGATGAATGGTATCTTTCGGGATTTCTTGGATGAATTTGTAATCATCTTTATAGGTGACATACTTGTATATTCCAAGTGTCAGGAAGACCATGAAAGGCACCTAAGGGCAGTGTTAGGTCGATTAAGGGAACAACATCTATTTGCCAAACTGAGTATGTGTAGTTTTTGGCAAAGAAGTGTTGGGTTCCTTGGGCATATTGTATCCGACAAGGGGGTCTCAGTCGATACGGATAAGATCAAAGCTATCCGGGACTGGCCTCAACCCAAGAGTGCTACGGAGGTTAGGAGTTTCCTAGGCCTTGCTGGGTATTACAGAAAGTTTGTCAAGGGGTTTGCAAGTCTACCTCACCCCATGACACGATAAACGGGCAAGGATGTAAAGTTTGTATGGTCAGAGGAGTGTGAGAGATGTTTCTCTGCTCTGAAAGACATGCTTACCAGTGAACCTATACTGGTATTGCCTGAGGCTGACCAACCATATGTGGTGTACACGGATGACTCCATCACGGGACTGGGATGTGTACTGACCCAACATGGAAAGGTCATTGCATACGCCTCCAGGCAGTTGAAGAAACATGAAGGGAATTACCCAACCCATGACCTGAAAATGGCCGCAGTGGTATTTACCCTCAAGATTTGGCGGTCAAACTTGTATGGTGCCAAGGTTCAGATACTAACCGACCACAAGAGTCTCAAGTATATCTTCACTCAACCCGAGTTGAATTGAGACAAAGGAGATGGATGGAGTTTGTGGCAGATTATGATCTGGACATAACATACCATCCAGATATGGCCAATTTAGTGGCTGATGCGTTAAGTCGTAGGATAGCTGAAGTATCAGCTAAGAAGGAAGCCGAGGTACTAGAAGGATTGGTATGATCATTGCATCTAAATACAATGGCCAGTGACGACGATCCAGTGGGTTTAGAGGCAGTGAACCAGGCTGATCTCCTTACCAGGATCAAACAAGCACAAAGACTGGATGAGAATCTCCAGAAGGTTGCTTTGAATTATAAGACGGAGTATCAAGTGACACAAGATGGTATGATTTTGGTCCATGGGAGGGTCAGTGTTCCAATTTTCCGAGAACTTAAAGAAGAGATCATGGGGCAAGCTCACATATCTAAGTTCTCTGTTCACCCGGGATTGAACAAAATGTACAAGGATATCAAGAGATATTACCATTGGGTTCGAATGAAGACTGATGTTGCTGAATGGGTGGCTAAGTGTTCAACTTGCCAACTGGTCAAGGCTGAGCACCAAGTGCCTAGTGGACTACTTCAGAACCTGCCCATTCCTGAATGGAAGTGGGATCACATCACTATGGACTTTGTGTCTAGTTTTCCTATGACTAGGAAACAGAAGGATGCGGTCTAGGTAGTGGTGGATCGTTTAACCAAGTCATCACATTTCATTCCTATCAAGAAGACTGATGGTGTGGAACCATAGGTGCAAGTCTAAAAACAAATAAAAGAAGAATTTAGTAACTTGAAAGTAAAAACAAACCTAGACTAAATCCTAGAAATTAAATCTAATGGCGATCAATGCTCCCCGGCAACGGCGCCAAATTTGACATGGTGTGTTTATTGTTTTAGAAGGGTATGAATATCCTAAACAATTAACTATCAAATTAACCCTAATCTTAACACACAAATAAAACTCTTTCCAAGAGAGATCAAGTGTAGTACTTAGGGATCAAATCCACATAGAGCAAGGGCACACAATAGATTTCTTATTTGTAAAGACTAAGCTAGGTAGATATATATATATATATATATATATATATTAGTAGCAATTAATCAGTTTAAGGAAATATTCCTTATTAAGAAGTATAGATGAAATATGGAAATATGATAATAATTCACATACGGAAATATGTTATTAAACTAACTAAACGTAAATGTAAATATGTTAGACCTAGGGTTTCAGGCTTAATGAATTATAGGGAATAGAAAACACGAAAATGTAAATATTTTAGAACTAAAATATTAACTATTTTGACCCTTTTAACTCCAACTCTCGTATGTGAGTAAAAGGAAAGACCATCGATCGACGGTTAAGGCCTGATGTCGATCGATGGTGAAATCAAAAGGAAGTGTGAGCGAGATTTGATATGTTCACCTAGCTAATTAGACCAGCTCTCGCATGCGCCTAACAACTTAGTTCAATAGAGTCTATTCTAGCACATAACCTACTCTTGTAGTCGTCCATGTCATACTTTCGAGATCCTAGTTAGCTACTCTAGAATGCAAGCATTAACTACAACTCAATTGATGGATATTATCTTAACCTTGCAATCCTAGTTTTGACTAATCCATGATTGCCATCATCAAGCCTAAATCTAACAGTGAACTACTCAGACATAATTAAAGTAAGAACAATAGTCTAAATATAATGCATAAATAAAATATTGGGATTACAATACAAATCCCCCTGAGGAGTTATGAATCTTCTTCCCTAGAAATCTTAAAACTACAATAGAAAACTAAAATCTCTTCTCTAAACTCTCTCTAACTCTCCACAACTCTCCACACTCTTTTGTGTGTAATACATAAAACATAAATATAAAACCCTAAAATCTAGGTCAAAACTCTAAAGACCTTAAAACGTAGCCTATACACACAAAATAGACCCTAAATAGAGTCTATAACATGGCCTAAAACTGGTAATAAATAGGCTATATCATGTTGGATAATGATGATTTATTAGGTGATGAGTTAAAGATTTTGGACCCTATGGACTCTGAACAGAGCTTGACTTTTGATCCTTCTTCGGAGCTAGTGGTCATACCTACTAATGTGAATGAAGTAACCTCCTTATCGATTGAAAGGAATGTTATTGTTGAGATGGATTCAACAAAGATGACTCGTAGTGTCTCACGGGATCTGTTCACGTCTGATGATAATTCTAATAAACAATAGAACTTCGATTAGGGCTCTCCACGTTTGAAGGCAACACATCAAGCAGCATGGGCGACCCAAACCACATCTCATTCTGACGGCAATGAATCAAGAAAGCTTAAGTCAGTCACACAAAAGAAGGTTTTGATGGATTCCAAAAATCCATCCAAACGTCATCTATGAATACACTGAGTTCGGGCTGTCGAGGGAATTGGAATGACATCACTGTTCGACGTCTCACTGAGATGTGTCAGAAGCATAACCCATGAATCTTGTTCCTTTCTGAGACGATGAATAGGAAGCTGCTATTGCAAAACATTCAAGTTGACTTAAGTTTTAATAAATTGTTTACCATTACGCCAATATCCCAAAGCGAAGGTTTAGCTTTGTTTTGTATTGATGAATTTCAAGTTAATGTTTTATTCTCAAAAAATCAAATGACTGATTTAAAAACCATCATTAAAATGGAATAAATGTCTGTATGACATTCTTCGATAAATGTTGGTTGGATAGTGATGAGATATTCCCAATAATTTTAGATGGCTAGAACTCTTCAGACCTCTCACCTAATGCAAATATCATGGAACATATATCAAGTTGTAAAAAATCATTAGGACAATGGAAAAGAGAAAATGATTTAAATGCAGCAAAACTAACAGAAGATCTAAAATCAAAGGTGGACAACCTTTATTCAGACGATGACACCATAATAGAAGAAATAGGGGCAGCCTTAAAAGAATTGGTTGATGCTCTTAAAGCAAAAGAACGTTTTTGGATGCAGAAGAGTAGAATGTTCTGGCTTAGAGAAGGGGGCTTGAATAACAAGTTCTTTCACACTATTGCTAAACAAAAGAGAGCCAAGAATAAAATTACAGGTCGTTTGGACTCCGCAGGGAATCTTGTGGAGGATGAGGAAAAATGGGTAGCCATTGCTACTAGTTACTTTAGAGATTTATTTTAAACATCCAATCTTGAACTCACTGATGAAGACCTGGCGACTGTTACAACGAAAATATCTGACCGACTGAATATGGATCTTAAGTCTCCTGTTTCATAATGGGAGGTTAAACTGGCTCTATTTGCTATGCACCAAAAAAGGCCCATGGACATGATGGCTTAACAGCCTTATTCTATAATTTTGGGACATTTTGAAAGAAGAATTAACTCATATGGTTAGTGAATTCCTTTTTGATGGAACAATGGCTAACAGACTCAATGATGCCAATATTTGTCTCATCTCGAAGAAAGAAAAACCGAACGAAATGTCTTAGTTTCGACCTATCAGCCTCTGAAATGTGAGCTACAAAATAATATCTAAGGTCTTATAACAAAGAATAAAGAAGGTGTTACTGGACCGGATATCTGAAACCCAGTCAGCCTTTGTTGCTGGACGATAGATAATTGATAATTTATTGATAGCACATGAAATGTTCCATGCTCTCCGTACAGATCCTGGCAGAAGAAATAAGCAAATCGCAATAAAGACAAACATGAGTAAAGCTTATGACCGTTGCAAAGGGAATTTATTAATGTGGTCGTGAAGGAAATGGGATTTTCAGACTTATGGCTTGTATGGATAATGCGGTGTGTACCGTCGGTAAAATATTATGTCCTTTTCAATGGCCAACGAAGAGGAAATATAGTCCCTCAGAGGGGATTGTGCCAAGGAGATCCTCTGTCTCCTTTCATCTTTATTATATGAACCTCGTAAGCCTTCTTATTCACGCGGAGAATCAAGGTAAGATAACGAGGATACGCGTCTCACGCGCTAGCACCCCAATATCACACATACTCTTTGCTGAATACGATGAAGTCATAAAATCACTTAAGACTTATGTGAAAGCTTCAGTCCAATGTATTAATTTCGAAAAACCGTCCTTACTCTTTGGTAAGAAGAAATCTAGACATGTGATGGAGGCAGTCAAAACTTTAACGGGAATTGAAAATAAGGGAGGGATGGGATCCTATCTTTGAATCCCAGAAGACATCAGTGGCTAGAAACCGAAATTATTCACTCTCCTAAAAGAAAGGTAAAATCGGGTTAATGGTTGGACAAGAAGATGGTTATCATTGGGAGGAAAGGAAGTTCTGATAAAGTCTATCATATGGCTCTACCTACGTACGTAGTTTCAACTCTATTACTACCTCTAGAGACTTGTGAGAATTTAGATAGTGCCATTACAGAGCTCAAGACCACCTAAAAGAGGTATCAGACAAAATGGGAAAAGCTATGTAGATCGAGAGAATAGGTAGGAATAAGATTAATGATCCATGAGTTTATTGCCCTAGTCGGCAAACAGTTGTGGAGATAAGTGCAGTTCTTAGATTCCTTATTAGCAAGGATTTTGAGGGGAAAATATTTTAGATGTAGTTTGCCTATGCAACTAAACAAGATTGACAATCTCTCATATGGGTGGACAAGCATAATGGCAGAAAAGCCATTAAGATTACTTGGAATTACACATAAAGGTACACTCTAGGAATGAGATCAGGATTTGGGAAGACCTTTGGATACCAATGATACCAGCTCGACTGGCTAGGCCTATTGCACATGTAGTTCGTCCAATGATGCCAGTAAGTGAACTATTAATAGGGAGCCCAAAAAGGTGGAATTCTGAGCTACTAGAAAACTATGTCAATTTGGAGGACATCCCACTGATACAATCTTTCGCCATAAGTCGAGGACATCATCAAGACGAATATTGTTGGAGTTATACAAAGATCAGTATGTAAAATGTTAAATTGGGCCATAGGGTAGCGACGAACTTGCTCAACAGAGAAACGATGGAGACACAATTAGAACTTAGTATCACAAAACTCCAAGCCTTTTCTTGGAAAATTAAAGCTCCACCGAAAATAAGACATCATGTGTGGAAGACGATTTCACGACAGTTAGCAGTGACAAGCAGCAGAATACATCGTCATATGCGATGCGGCAATCATTGTCCTAGATGTGGAGCAGAGACGAAACTATTAACCATGCCATCTTTTGAATGTCCGCCAGCTTTACAAACCAGATCTTTAGAAGCAACCCCAATTCCACCGGTGGTATTCCCCAGCACAAACCAATACACAAATATAGATTTATTGTATAAATTAATAAAATATCATAATCCCAACATTATTAATATATAAAAATAATTTACTGTATTTGTCAATCAGATATGGTTCTAGGCTGTTTAAAATTTTCTTTTTAATTGTTATTGTCCCTTTTAGGCATAGTGGGTTGCATAGAAATCAGCTCACTTTAATAACTGGCTTGACGCATAGGAAGTAGTTTACCATCATCCATGTTAAGAAAATAATGGGGGAACTTGTGATTCTTATTGGTAATACTTAATGGAGGTTCCCTTTATATAGGGGTTACAAATAGACCGGCATTAACATAAATGGAAAGATAACATTCCTAGATAAACATGGAAAAGGAAAACACTAAACCAAAGTGCATTAGGTTTAGGAACATTGCTGTTTCTCTCTCTAGCCGGATAGGGTCTTGGTCGGATACGGTTTGGTCTTGGTCTAATCATCCTTATGGTTATTGCATCCACATCAATTGGTTTATAACACTCCCCTTGGATGTTATAACCATATAGAGCTCATAATACGTTTGGTATGTTGCCTCATTAAAACCTAACCTGTAAAAACCCTTTTGGGATAAAACCACAGTTAGGAAAAAGAGTACAACCGTATTACTCCCCCTGATGAATGCACCATTATAGATCTTTCAATCTCCTCATTCCGATCTGATGAATGTGCTTCCTCAGTGTTGAGGTCGGCAGTGCTTTTGTGAATAGGTCAGCTGAATTCTCACTTGAACGCACTTGTACCACTTTGTTTTCGCCTTCTTCATAATATGGTCGGATATGTTGATCTATGGTCTTTGACTAATCATCTTCACGGGTACTATTTCTCATGATAGGTCATGGACTGTGTTACCATCGACCATGCTCTAATTTGCATTGTCTTCATAGATGATGGTCGATCCTTCTCTTCAATCGGTTAAATCACCATCGACCATTACATGCTAAATCATCGACCATAACCAAATGCATTGTCTACTTGCCTTATGTATTGCCAATATTTCCGAGTGGTTGAATGATGTTGCGGCCTTGGCCTGCTTCATTGACTTCCACGAAATGGCTGTTCCTCCATTAGTAAATACATAACATGTTTGTGATCTTGCATTATATGGATCAAATAGAAAACCTGAAAACATGTATCAGTAAAACAAATTAACCCTCTTTGGGTTGGTTAGTTTGGTTAGTATAAAACAAACTTAAATCTTTCGTTCCTTGTAAATAACGAAGTATATATTTATGATTACTATTGGTTCCTTAGTACATTTCCTTACCTTTCTTTATCATCAGCTATATTTTAAATTAAGCATACTAATATGCATGCTGATGGATCATGGTTGTGATCAGTATATCCATTTGATATAGATATGGTCGGCCATTTGAATCAATGGTTGTCTATTTGGCACCTATGGCAAATGGCTTTTGGCATTCGTGGTCGGGCCTTGTGGTTCAGTGAATACACCACGACCTCTTACTTTTCCACGACCATAATTGTTGTTTTCTCGACCTTTATGGTCTTACCATATGAGTTTCCACATCGACCATTATGGCCTTGCCATGTGATCGGCCATATTGGTTTCCCGACCTTAACTCTCTTGGCCGTGTTATTTCCTCGAACATGTTGGTTACCGTGGCCGTATGTTCGGCCACGCCCATGTCAATGCCTTCGACCACGGCCATTATGGCCGTTATGGTCGGACATGGTGGGATTTCATTTTCTCTACGACCATCTTATATTTCTTTCTAATATATACTGAGTTATAGATCAACCATAAACCATATAGTCCGTAATCTTATGATCCAAATGTTATGATCATAACCTGTCTAAGAATCAATCGATAACTTATATCATTTGGAACCAATCAACTTTTCTTTAAGTTGGTTTATTATAAACACAAGGAATTTTCTTTTATATGAATATATGGACTGCTTTGGATTGTTCTTGTAGAACTCCTTTACTTAGTATTATTCAGTCGACCATATTATATGCAGCTGCTTTGCATCAGTCCATAAACAACTAAGGAACAAAGTTGTTCTTTGAGAATTTCTTTTCTCATCTTTATGGTACCTTTATTATCTTTATCCAGTGATTAATATACTGCTTACTACATCATCATTTCTTTCTATATGTATCCAGACATTATCAATTTCGAATTGTAGTAGCATCCACCACATAGGAGTATATCTCCTTATAATTTGTTCCTTGGTCTCTGTGAGTATCCTTGTGTAATCAAGCCATTCTTTAAATGCTTTAAGTAGGAATATGAACATCTTAGACCACGTGGTCATATCCTATATCTCACGATTTTATTTTCCCTCACAAGACCCATTTATCCACTGGTTTATCAGATGACGTTGTATGGCCAATACACCCATCTCTTCTATAGATTCTTTAAATCTTTCTTTAAACCCCACGTTTTTCTTTAACCTTATATTTATGAGTACTCACACGTGGGTTTATGATCCTAGATTTATATCTTATATTCAAGTCCTACCTTGTATGCGCTACGTAAATATATCAGTGGTATCGATACCCTTTCTGCATTCCATTGTATTCCAGACATAACATAGTTGATTGCAATCTTATGACCTTTTAATACCTTGGTGTTTGGCGTCCCAAATCACCTTAAGTAATATGGATTTTGGCGTCCCAAATTCAATTGTATGGTATCTTATATTGGTCGACCATTTTCTATGTCTGGGATGGTTTCCTTTGCGACCTTGGGAATTTATCATTTTATGCACCTTTATCTTTTCTTCTGAGGTTCCTGTATCTTATGGAACATATTGGTCTATCTTGTATAGACTCTGTAGGAACTTCATTGTGTCTCTTTTAGGACAACTAATTTGTTTGTGCAAGCTGGTATAATTTAGTCATTCATTTCTTTTCTTTTCGGGTCAATGTGTATGGCATCTAGTTCTGCTAGCTTTTGTATCATTTGATCATATTCTTTTGGACGTCTTAAATCATATTTTCTAGTCTGAGGATCTTGCCAAGACAATGATGGTTAATACCATTCTCTTATTCTCTTTACCAGCTTATAACTTTCTCCCTTTTAATGTTGGATGATCAGATTACTTATCTCTTGCAATCTGTGTTCTTGGCCACTAATTAGATCACCCATGTTTGGCTCAAGACATTTTAAAAACTCATGGGAGAAAGACATTTTCATCCAACATATATTCTCATTCTCAATCCTCTTCTGAGGTTCCATCTTAAATGGCACATATGTCTGTGGTGGTATATTCATATTCTTGTAAGATGGTTTATGTATATGTCTGGTTTATGACCCTTGATTAATCTGAGATGAGAATATCTATGCACACTTATATGGCCTGATGCATATTAATCTAAAACATGTAAATTCATGTGTCCTCAAGCATTAAGTAGTGGCCTTTGTAGTATAAAGAATTCGGCCAAGTCTACTATGGTCATAGACCATGTCACACGGATTTGTAGTATGTTCATGGATCACGGTTTTTGTCCTCACTCCCCCTCATGGACATACTATAATCATGTGGTACTTGGGACAATAGACCCTAACGAGTATGAGTTTCCCTTGTGTACATGTTACACAACGTGAGATTTTATTGGATAACTCTTTGTGCCTTTTGTAATATTTTCTTTGCATCAAGTTTGGACTTGGATGGCTAATCCAGTCATGCCATAAAGTGTAAATTTCGTGGGTATATAGGATACCATGGCTTTTACCTTTATCATACTGATCCTTGGCATAGTCTAGATCAGTAGAGTATGTAGGTATAGTCTTGACCACTTTCTTATAAGGCTTTTAGGCATTTTTCTTATAATCTGAAAGGAACTTTTGTTTCCTTTTCCCATTGGTTCAATGTGGAAACCATCCATGCTCAAGTCTTTATAACTCAATGGGTCTTTTATTGGGTGAATAAATTTGTGCCCCTTTAGGCAATGCCTTTTGTCGTGGTCTATATTAGATTGACTATCCTTTTATTTTCATTTATCAATCAATAACACAGAAATGACAATCATGGAAATGACATTATAGAAATGAATCATAGAAATGTCAAACACCAAAACAAATTTTAATAAAAACAATCAAGGATTACAGATGTCGAATTTATTTATCATCTTTGAGACAATTAGAAGTCTCATATTCTAGTAAATCATCCTTATCATGATCAAAATCGTTTTCATCATCTTGGACTATCATGTGGGCTTCAGGATTCTTTCCCTTAAAACTTTCTTGATATAGATCACATAAATGTTTGGGAGCCCTGCAAGTCTTTGCCCAATGACTGCTCATTCTACACCTATGGCACACTAATTTGGTCGGCTGTGAGGGTTTGAAATGATTCCCTCGGTCTCGTCCATTTTCTCGACCATACGAGTTATTCTGGACTCTATCTCGGCCATAGTCTCGACCGTATGGGCTTCCTCGACCGCGGCCATAAGAACCTCGACCGCGGCCACGTCCTTGCCATTTTCCACGGCCTTGACCGTGTTGGCTATTAGTATGGACGTGGTTTGCCTCTTTATCAGCATTAGTGGCTGTGTGTGCCTCAGGTAATGGTGTGGATCCTGGAGGTCTCATTTCACTGTTTCTCATTAGCAATTCATTGTTCTGCTCTGCAAGGAGCAAACAAGATATAAGATCAGCATAAGTGGTGAAGCCTTTCTCACGATATTGTTGTTGAAGCAACACATTGCTTGTGTGGAACGTGGAAAAGGTTTTCTCAAGCATATCCTTATCCGTAATCGTTTCTCCACACAGTTTCAATTTTGAAACGATCTTAAACAGTGCGGAATTGTACTCATCCACAGACTTATAGTCTTGGATCCTTAGGTTCCTCCAATCATAATGAGCCTTTGGTAAGATCACCGTTCTTTGGTGATCATATTTGCTTTTCAGCTCTGTCCAAAGCTCAAGAGGATTTTCAGTAGTTAAGTACTGATCCTTGAGACTCTCTGCCAAGTGATGTCTTATTATTAGTATGGCTAGGTATCTATCTATCTCACTGACATTATTGTCATATATTATACTTTCACCGAGTCCTTTAGATTTTAGGATGATTTTGGTATCAAGCGCCCATTGGAGGTAATTATCTCCAGATAGATTAAGGGCCGCATATTCTAAGTTATTAATTTTCGACATCTGAAATCATATTATCATGAGTTTTAGAATTCAGATTTTATAAACCTAACATAAGGGTTTCTAAGTTCAATTGCAATCAAGACGGTAGTGATTCATTTGAACAATAATCGGTTATAAGTATGATGCATTGCCATACGACTAGTACGAGAATGATGCAATGCAATCTATCAACCTAATTAGTTATGAAAATCGGTTTATGTTTTAAGTCCATGTGGTCGGTTCAATCAAACAATCAATGGTTTCTTTTAACAATCCTAACAAGTAGTTTCTAGGTGATCAATCAATCAAACAAACAATCAAGCAAATTCAGTTTTATAATTAAACCTAATTGGTTTACAATTAGAAAACCTAATTAGATCGTAATTAGGGTTATTGGTTGATTTAGGTTTAGGGTTCTAGCAATCCTAATTGAATTATAATTAGGTTTATGATTAGGGTTTTAACAACCTAACAAGTCTAATTGATTTTAGGGTTTTGTAGATTAACAATCCTAGCACCCGGTTTCTATGTGATTTGCAATCAGACTATCAATCAATCAAGCAATTCAATCAATGGACTTGTACCCTATGTGATCAGGATGAGATTCCCTAAACTATCCAGCAACCTAGGAAAGTTCTAAGATCAAATTATAAATTAGGGTTTAATCGGATCACCTTAACCTCAAGTAGGGTTGAACGGTCCACCGAGATTGGTCGCGGGTCGCGTACGGGCTGGTCGCAGGTCCTTGAGTCTATCGGGTGGCACTTGTGTGTGTATCGGGTGCTGGATGTGGTCTTGTATGGTTGTACCGGGTGTGTCTCCTATCGGGTGTGCTTGTGGGTGTGTATCGGGTGCACACGGGTTGTAGTTGGGTGTAGTCGGGTGTTTACACGGATCGCAGGATGACCGTGTGTGTATCGGCTTGTCTCGGGTGTACGCGGGTGTAGAGCTTATCGGGTGTCCGCGGTTGTTCGTAGCCGGGTGTGATTTGCGATGGATGAGCTTTTAGGGTTTATGCGATTTGTGGAGAGAGAGAGAGAGATGAGATAGATTGAATCGATGAAAGGGATGAAGTTGATGGTGGTTTCCGGCGGCTGCTTTTGTGTTTATGGGTTTCGAGTTTTAGCTTAGGGTTTATGAGAGACGTATCGTGCTGATAACGTGTTAAGAAAAGAATGGGGGAACTTGTGATTCTTATTGATAATACTCAATGGAGGTTCCTTTTATATAGGGGTTACAAATAGACCGTCATTAACATAAATGGAAATATAACATTCCTACATTAACATGGAAAAGGAAAACACTAAACCAAAGTGCATTAGGTTTAGGAACATTGCCGTTTCTCTCTCTAGCCGGATAGGGTCTTGGTCGGATCCGGTTTGGTCTTGGTCTAATCCTCCTTATGGTTATTTCATCCACATCAATTGGTTTATAACAATCCAAACTTTAATAGCAAGCTTTTGTTTTTTACCAGTCTTTTTTAGGAACCAAATATAGTAAATGATATATTAGATTATGTGATGTTTTGTACGCAAATAATGTACAGTAACATATTCATTATAATGAAGAAGTTAAACATACAAATAAATCTAAAAGGCAAGCCATCAAGATGACTACCCAGATTATATGTTCCTACTTATATTTCTTAGGAAGTTATATCTGTCGGAAATAAATCAAGCTGGAATATTCAAACTACCTCTTGCAAAGACATATCTTAACTGTAATTATAGCATTCTGGTTGCCTCACATCACAAGACTTTAACTCTTCCTTGCTTCACACCAAACTTAATTTCCGAAAATAGCTCCCATTAAATTGCAAGTCATTTGGATGGAATCTAAGTGGTAAGTGGACCAGCTTAATAATTAGATTAGACGTTACCTGTAATAAAAATAGGCAAGTTCAAAAGTCATCTAACCTGATTATAGTTCCATAACACATACCTTCTAACTGGTTCGTTGTATCCCCTCAAAACAATTACTAGCTAGAAACGTTCACTGCAAAAAAAAAATTTCTCCAACAATATGGTTAAGAAACAACCTCCTCCGAACTCCAACCAATCACTCGAAGCTTCAAAAGAACTCCTCGCCAAAGGATCACCGGTTGGGATGAGCTACTCATCTGGTCCATTTGCGTACCACCAGAGAAGTCAGAGATACATAGCAGATTAAAATTTTACTAACAACCTACACATTTGATTCTAAAAAATTGGTGTCAAACACTTTGTACTAACAGAAAAACTGTTCCAACGAGGCCGTGGTTACACCCTGACTATGCCAGAGCACCTTACAACAGCGGAGAAGAAAAAACAGGTAAATTATTGGTGTCTTTTAGTTATAGCTGGTCACATCCTCTGTTCATAACAAACACTCACGTTCACTGATTCAAACGTCTCGACCAAGCTTGCCCGTCAAATTAGGAAGGACCAGCGGCATTTTAAGTGGCATCACCAAGTGTACCAAGGTAGTTATTCTCTCTTAAACAATCGTCACACCTATTTCTTGAGAAACAATTTAAAGTATGTGGGTATTAAGCATTCACTTATCCTTATGGGCACATCCTCTAGAATACCTTCTGAAATCCGAGCAGATCTATTGGCGAGAACAAGAGTGGCCTAGTTGGTTTGAAATACGTCAGCCAAAGAGTTATCACAATTGAGTAAAGCATTAGGTTGACACTAGAGCATCACAAAAGGGATCTCTGAAATCTTTCAGTGAAGATGTTACAATAAAAAAAAAAGCTACCAGAGTCTGGAAGTTTATCTGGAATTCTCCCATGTATTATGGCGCTGACTTGCTCAGATACCATCATCACACTTTGTTCAAATTCGAGGTCTTTTGTCACCATTCGTTTCACATACATCTTAATTGTAGGAGATGTTATAACAGCGTCAATAAGAGTCATCTAAACAATGACCTTCTCCATAATTTCCTTGCATATGGCATCATCCAATTCTCGTATGGCTTTCCTTGGATATTTCAGAAAAGGAATCTTGGGTTTGTAGACCCTTCCCACGGCTGGTTCTGAAGATTTTGAAGGTTGAGGATCTGAGTGATAGGGGTCAGTCGATGCATGTTTTGTATTGATCGATGCTCCTTACGACTATCGACTCTACTTCATCCTGAATGTTCGGTTGTAAAATTTCTGATTCCTCAGCAAGGTCCGAATAGGGATGTCGATCGAGACTGGACATGATTTATCATTTTCAACATATTCAAGCTCTATGAATTCATCATCGATGATACTTTTTCCTTTGTTAGGAATGAGCTGTCTCTCACTGCTCAATGTGACAACACTAACATGGTGCTTATGATTAGAATAAGGAATCCTTCTTCTCTTTTGAAGAAGCAAGAGGTTTGCGCGACTTTTCCATCTAATTCTTAACATGGTCACTCAGAGCTGAAAATTTCTTTGTCAACTCAGAGTATATGGAATTTCTCTTCCCATCGAATTTCACAGCCATTCGCTGATGTCCCGTAAGGACATGGTTTCACTTTGACTTGATGTGATCTTGGAAAGCAATGGAACTGAGGATATGGAACAGCTTGAATCAGAGCTTAAAAAAGTCAAAGATGGAGCTAAAGAACAGCTTGAACCTGAGAAGACAAAGGACAAGGATCTAAATGTACCACTTGGTCCAATGACTAGGTCCAAACAAAAGATTCCAGCAAGCTCTTCATCAACTCTTACATACTATCGAGGGTAGTCTACAGTGTGCTTATCCAACCACTTTGGTTGTGATTCAAGCCGTCTAAGACATTCATCAAGAGAGATGTTGTGACTTGCAATCTTTTCCTTGGTTTGGTTTTGTACCAATGGGTTTTTCAAATAAGGTTTTTAATGAGGCTTGGACACAACACTTATACAAAAGCCTTTTGATGAACCTAAACCCATTTTATATCCTAATTTCATGCAAGAATAAACCAGGAGCATTTTCTTATTTTAAAGTTTGAACTTAGTTTTTGCTTTAATTGTTTTGTGTGTTTCCAAGAATCTGTGCATGTACAGTCTTCTTCTCTATATATGTGGACGAAATCTCAATGAAAAAAATCATCAAACTCTTTTCTAAAAACCCAAGTATTCTCTGAATCATGTTTGATCATTGTTTGCCTTGTTTTTGTTTTGATCTCGATTCTACATTTACAAACGGACCAAGATAGTCTAGGAGCCATTCCACATCTCTTAGAAGTATCAACAATCCACTATTTGTTTCATTATCAGAAGCGCTGGAGAGCATTCAGGGACTTGATCCTCTCACCCAGGATCATATCAACTCTTCTCTGCTGTTTTGGCTAAGTCCTTGATACTGAAGTTGCTTGCCATAGTTATTGAATTTCTGTTTACTTGCAGAGTATTGAACTATTGATCTTAAAAAAACCAGTTTCATCGTTAAAATCTATTTGTTCTTCTTCCTCACAAGAGAAAGTCTCAGCTTCAGTAGTTAGCTGAAAATTTCCATGCTCCATAATTAGAGCTTCGACTGAGTCTAAACTTGCTTTTATTTCAGCTACTTTATTTTCATCTCTGGCTGCAATCGATTCTCTTCTTTCAATATCAAACGTTTTAAATCCTTCGGTAGAGGCTAAATTTTCAATCAGCCTTTTGGCATCTTCAGGGCTCATTTTATTAAAATTCCCTTCACTAGCAAAATCAAGAGATGTCTGGTAATTCAAATTCAGACCTCTAAGGAAGGTGCTGATAAGCTGAGGTTCATTGTAACCATGGTGTAGACAATCTTGCTGGTACACTCTGAACCTTTCCCAATAATCCTTAAAGGCTTCACGGCTACCCTGGGAGAACGTAGAGGTTTATTTTTCAGCTCCCAAAATCTTCCATCACCGAATTTTTTTTGGTGAAAGCATTTTTATTATCTTCTCAGCAAGCCAAGAATATGGACTGTAATTGTTTCAGCCAGTTCCTTGGATCTCCAGCAAGACAGTGCGGAAAAAAAATTGCAAAACAAGTTGTATTCAGAGACTCTGATGCATTTGATTATCGATACTATATCCTCCAACATCTAGATGTGGTAAACTGGATGTTTCTTAGGAAGACATTGAAACAACGTTGACCCCCAAACGTGATGTATTTGTTGTTCAGCTAGAAATTGCTCCTCTTAATTTATGGCAGCCGGATCGCAGACATGTTAGAATAGAACTTATCAGGCATGAAGTGATCTTGTAGTTCCTTGCCAGCATTCACAGTAACAGTAATTTTATCAGAGTGCAGCCCTTGTTCATAAATCAATTGGCACGCAGTGTTATACGCACTGCCCTATGGATCTCATAAGACTCCCTTCTCACCGGCCTCCAAAATTATGAGCGTAGACATTTCTGCCTTCTGCCGAATGGTGTCGATGGAAGCTGTAGTGATGTCGATCGAAACTTGTTATCCAAAAACCGAGTTCTCTCTCTAATTGTACCGGTTTCAGCAAGAATAGAGAAATAACTTATATGTAAACAGAAAACACAAAGCTAGACTAGACTCAAAGTAACCTTAAGCTATTCTCTCAAATAAGAGGTTTGATTGTAGCATTTAAGGATCAAATAAACAAGAACTCTAACATTGCACAATAGACGTTGGTTTTCGAATAAAGCTAGACAGTAATTAATGAAATTCAGTAAACAACAATAGAAAGCAATACGACTGTAAGTAATCCTAATGAGGGGCTAGACACAATAAAAATCGCATGTAACACATGAATGCAAACTAGATAGACCATTTGAGAATTAATAAAGGACCGTTCTGGAACTCAAATTCTAACAATAATCAATCAACTCTCGCTGCAGGGATTATCTAATGCCTAAACCCTAGAATTCCAACTCTCGTTGAGAATTCATTTACTACAAAAAACATTAAACTCATGTTTGATTTATTCAATAAACACCTAAGACAACTCTCCCTGCGACTAGTTATTTAGTTCATCTAAGTTTGGTTCAGG
Source organism: Moricandia moricandioides (assembly GCA_905132885.1). NCBI lineage: Eukaryota > Viridiplantae > Streptophyta > Magnoliopsida > Brassicales > Brassicaceae > Moricandia > Moricandia moricandioides. The sequence goes on from CAJHQQ010002057.1 coordinate 54,709, forward strand.
TAATTGACATGTTCTCGTGTTTGGTTTTTGAAGGACCCTAAATCTAACAATGGAATTATTCAGACCTAACAATGAAGAACATCATAATATCATGAATATGATGCATAAATAGAATAGAATAATAAATGAGTTCAAAATCTTCTCTCTGAAATAGTTTAGATCTCTCTCTCCAAGCTAATCTCTCTCTCTTCAAAGTTTCAAGCATAAGTTACAAATCTCTCAAAAACCATAAAATATAGTCTAAAACACATCCATGGACTTATTCAGAAATTCATGGAACTTATGGGACATATTGTAATTTCTTTAATCATCATTAAACTCGTGTAAAATTAGTATCGAGCGACACCAATAAGAGTATCGATCGAAAATCATGCATGAAAAGACTCTGACTTCAGGTTTTCAGCAGGGCTTTCCTTAAGGCTCCAAAGTACTCTAAAATATCCTATCACGTCCAATGAGTACCTAAACCTGAAAAGAATCAAAAATGACTCCATACATATATAAAAGAATCTAAAAGGGACATACATCATGGCTAAAAATCGGTAAAAACAATGATATATCACTTGGCCTCCAGGCGTTCCACCGGTTTCATAAACATCAAACATGTAGTCCATAATTCTGAATCCATTGCTCGATATTGTGTTTGTCTTCCATAACTGTTATTCTTGCTTTAAGCTGAGAAATGTTCTCATCCATCTCCTTAAACACTTCTTCATTTCTTTGTGAAACTCATTTTTACACTTTAACGTCCTGCCTCGGGTTCTTCGCAGACCCTTTCACCCTCAGGTTCTAAGCAAATCCTTGCACGCTCGGGTTCTTGCTTTTGGGATTTAACATCCATCTCAAGTAGATCCTCCCAAAGTACTATTCCATTGTCGAGTCAACAACTAGGTCAATCACCACAACCACCAAATTCGAAGTCATCCCATTTCATTTAATAAAAGATCTTTACTAAGAGATATACCTCGTGTTCAACCTATGCTAGTACACTACAAATATCTTGAAATATGTACAACAAAAATATCACTCATTAAGTTAAATATGAAAACATAAAAAATTCACACAAAATTACACTATAAGTCTATTACCTTTATTTCTCCAAGCCTTTTATATATCTTTTCCAACGCATATCATGTCGTCCCAGCCCCTTGGAACCTCAACATTCACATTCTTGGACATTCAGCATCAAATTCTTCCACAGGTTCTCTAAGATTTTCCTGTGGGATTGGCATACAATCAGACAGCAAAATCTGCCAACATTTGAAAAAGCACTTTAGTAACCTATTATATATGTTATGTGCCATTAATTTAACCAAATTTACCTCCAATGGATTGATAAACCTGGAAAATGTCCAAGTAAATTTCCTAGGTTTTTTCCTCAAAATTCTTTTCCATATAGTCAATCTCCTTGATTTAGTCATGAAAGGCGAAACGTCCCCATGGAACATTTTGCACAGTTGAAGATCATCAACCACATTGGGAATAAAATGCTCGATAGGTTTTTTCTACCTTGATCTTAATTTTATGACAGTGGCCAAAAAGTAAAGCCCCACCATCTTCAAACTCTCATTATTACCATCGTGATTCACCCGCTAAAGCTTATCTAGGACATCATTCAGTGTCACTCTTAGCTTAAGAACCTCGTTCTTCTTTTTGAGTTTTTTATAAAAGTGTTGTTTAGAAAACTTCAAATTCCCAAGACTCTCATAACTCTCTGGATATGAATGGCAGTACATCCCAAAGAGGATACCATGTTCCCTGATGGTGTCACGAATGGCACCACCATTTATCCCAATCGACAGTTCGGATTTTTATATGTTATTGTGGTGTGATAAGAAACATCCACATTCCCATGACCTTTCTCGTTGAGGGGCAATTCATATGGAAAAGGTGTTAGAACTTTGGGTGCTTGTAAAACCTTTTCTTCTCTGATTCTGCAAAATCTTTAAATATTCTGATGAAACTGTCTTGATGGCACCTTGTAGAGGGCTTACAAGAATTCCCATTATGGCCGGTTTTAAGACAAAAGTATTTGGTGTCATTGCTACTACAGCCATATCCTAAACCTGCAAAAAAAAAACAAATTACATCAATACTAATCACATAGTTGGGACAGTTTCAGAATTTAAACTATTAAGATACTATCAAGTTGTACCAATTTTATGAGTAATGTTTCACAGTTTTAGTTTTAGCAGTAATACTAGTTAGACATTGTCTTGTTGTACCAGTAATACTAGTAAGACGCGATAAACTTTTCTACTTACATGTTCAATTAATTCTATTTTTACACGTTACACGAATAATACATTACCTATTTGTACTATTAATACTAGTTAAACATGTTCTAGTTGTTCTAGTAATATTAGTTATATAGCCTCGAGTTGTACTAGTTATACTAGTAATACGCGATTGAGATATTCTAGTTAGATGTTAAATTTACCAGTTACACAAGTTATACATTCCATGATTTCTGATTCAGTTTGGTTCACGCTCTCTAAAGCTGCTTAATCTCTGAAACAAGTTAACACATAAATGAGAACACAAAGTTTTCTAGAGCTTGTAATCTCTAACAAAAACAAGGGGGAAAGGACTATGGATCATGCGCTCGCAACTCAACCAATATGATCCCATTACAATTATATCTCAAGCTAAATATCCACAACACAGCTTCTTTAAGTTGATGCAATTCGCTTGGTTTTACAGATAGGAACAAATCCTGCAAACTGTGTTTGATTCGAATCTAAACCAGATTAGCAACTCCATACTCAAACGCACTTGGCTGTGCTAACTTTCGAACGAAATAAAAGAACAGCGGTTCAATTTGAATCTGATTGAGTCAAGCAACTTCCAACTCAATCTGTTGCATCGACCTTTGAAACTATGTTTCAATATTAATTTGCGATGAAAAAAGTCTCAAAATTTGTTCTAAACTAGTTCTCAGACTCCTCTCCACCTCGTAAAAGAACCTTTTCAGACTCCTCTCAGCATGAGTCCTAGAGAACCAGTTTCTAAACTACACGTGAGTTACAAGTAAGAGTTGTCGCTTAAACTCTTTAGACTTATGATTTCTCTTACTATGGAGACCCTATAGAGCATTTTATTTTGTAATCTCTGGTAATGGGAACCCTATATAGAATTTTATTTTCCATGTGGTTGATGATCTTGAACTCTGAAAAATGTTTCTATGGGGACGTTTCGCCTTTGATAACTCCATCAAGGAGATTGACTATATGGCAAAGCATTTTCGAGGAAAAACCCTAGAGAAATCTACTTGGAGATTTTCCGGTTTTATCAACCCACTGGATGTAAATTTGGCTAAATGAATTGCATATAATATATATAAATATAGGTTACTAAAGTGCGGTTTCAAATGTTGTGCAGATTATGCTGTTTGAATGTAATCTTAGAGAACCTGTTGAAGAATTTGATGATGAATGCTCACGAATGTGAAAGTCAAGGTTCCAATCGACTGAGACGACATGATATGCGTTGGAAGAGATATATAAAAATATTGGAGAAATACAGGTAATACTCTTGAAGTGTATTTTTGTGTGATTTTGATTATGTCTTCATATTTAACCTAATGATGATATTTTTGTTGTTCATATTTCAATATATTTGTAGTGTTTTAATATAGGTTGAACCAAAGGTAGTTCTATTGGTGAAGATCTTCGATGAAATGAAATGGGATGACTTCAAAATTGGAGATGATGTGGATGTGATTGACCCAGTTGTTTACCGTTAGAACAAGATTATTAACCTCGACAAAAGCAATTTGGAAGGATATATGATATAGCCTATTTATTACCAGTTTCAGGCCATGTTATCGACTCTATTTAGGGTCTATTATGTGTGTCTAGGCCAGTTTTAAGTTCTATACTTAAGTATAGAACTCGATACCTCTCTATGTAAGAGAGTGTCGATCGATGGTAGGCGGGTTTGGTCGATCGATGGTAGGCGGGTTTGGTCGATCGATGGTAGGCGGGTTTGGTCGATCGATGGTCGCGATCCACTGTCGACCGATGGTACTGTAAATAGTCTGTAAAAACAAAATAAAACTCGAAATAAATAGTAGTATAAGTAAAAACGAAGTAAAAACTTACTAAACAGTGGGCTGCCTCCCACTCAACGCTTGATTATAGTCTTAAGCTCGACGTTTTGAACTTTCTGACTAGAATGAAGGTGGATCAACACTTGAAAAATAAGTGTCTACATCTTCTTTGCTCTTCTGAAACTATGTACCAACGAAGTTTCTCATTGCTTCATATCTTTTGGCTTTCTCATTCTTTATGATCCTCTTAGTAACTTCCACTAAATGCATTCTCCTTTGTAGATTCTCAATACTGCGCTGGAGCATTCTAAGTCTGGCAGCTGTAGTGTCTTACATATTCTCCAATTTCTGAGAAATATCTTCTGTCATCATGCTTTGTGAAAAAGCAATCTCATTGAATTTTTTTCTAATTGTGTTTCTGCTGCACACTTCTGTTTGTCGAAATCAGTGTCGATCGATGGTAAGATGTTGCCGTTGATCGATGTCCCTCTATCAGGTCCACTCGCATGTTGTCTTTGAAAAGTATCCAAATATTGCTTCATCTCATCCATGCGTGTAGTCAAACCGGTGAGGCACTTGTCTATAGGATAGTAGACATCATCAAGCCTCCTGTAGAAATCGTCTAATGATCTCTCTTGAGCTGTGTAGATCTCATCCACAATGTCGTCAATCTTTGCTCTGCTGTATGTCTTTGGTTTCTGCCTAGACATACTGATCTTTGATGCATGTTCGGGTAAACATATGCAGCTGTACTCAAACATTGTAGCTCTCTCTAGAACTGCTCTGATATCTGCTTCTTGCACATTCACAACTCTTCCGTCTAGAGCTCGTGCATTACCATTATCATCTTTGTAGATGCCATACTCAACCTTCTTTTCCCAAAAGAAAATTCTTCTGCCATCAGCATCAAAAGCTCTCGTTCCATACTCTACGCGACCGTCTATCAGTAGGGGATTTATCCAACTTATCGGTCCTGGAGTTTCTTAAGTAAAGGGGTTAGTTGTACATAACTCTTTGACCCTTGGAATAAGGGTATCAATCGACGCGTTCTCCTTGTTGTCGATCAATTTGTTCTCCTTGTTATTGATCGATGGTCGATTTTGGATTGGCTCGTGCTTCTGATCCTTGTTGTTGATCGATGCTGGTAACGGTGCGTCGATCGATGGCTGTTGCTGTTGTCCAAATAAATTTCCTGATCGGTCAGCCATAATAAGGGTGTCTGCTACATCCTCCTTAGGTAAAGTTAGTAATCTCCCATAAAGATCTCGTGCACGTCCTTCTGTATCTCTGAAAATTACAAACTCATCTGGTCTGAGATAACCAGCTTCTGTATCTTCAGCTCCAAGTAAATGTTCTGGTTTTCGCTTAATGTCGTTTGATGGCCAAGATAGGCCGATTATTGATGTTGGATTGCCCACTCTAGCGTTCAATACCCAGCCATCTTCTTCTTCCAGTGCCAGGCTGCGAGATTCAATCAGCTCTTCCTCTCTATAATCTGCATTGCAGTCTCCGTAAACTCTACCATATCCGTGGTAAGCTGGATTGGTGTTGCTCGATGGGGTACATGGACCGTCGATCGATGCTCGATAATCAGACTGGTGACTAAAAAGGTTTCCAGCTCCATTAGCCATTGCAAGTTCGTCTGCCACATCTTCTTTTGTGACATGTAGAATTCTGCCATCCATAGGTCTTGCATTACCATCTGGATCTCGCATAATACCGAACTCATCTGGTTATAGATAACCATATTCTCTTTCGCGTGCTGCAGATGAATCACGTTTGGTTTCTGCTTTGTTTCCGGTATCAATCGATGGTGTATGGTCGCTGTTGATCGATGTCAATTTCCAGGTTATGGTAAACATGAAAAAATCCGGCCTCTTCCATAGCAAGCCCTAGATACTCAATTGTTTCTTCATATATGTAGTCTTTGTCGTACTCGAGGTAGGCTGTGTTGTAAGTGAAGTTTCCATTGTAGGTGTCTACTTGTTCGTATGTTTGAGTGTCAATCGATAATAGGGAGGGTATATATCAATTGTTGAACTGTAAGGCCGTCGATCGATGTCTTGGGTGGGGTGTCGATCGCTGCTCCTTCCGATTCCTCACTGAACTCGTAATCGCAGAAGCATGTGGCCACAAGCTCTGCATCATTACAACAATTCGATCAGGGTAGCCTTTGTTCTTATTTTTCACAGGTTCACAAAAAATATTTTATCAATTAGAGATAGATATAACCTGTTTGACTACATGTCACATATGGCTCCCATAGTATCCATGAATTCTCTCCCAAGTAGTAGAGAAGAGTTTCAATCTATCCTGATGTCCATCACATGAAAGTCTGTTAGAACTAAGGTATTGTTGATCTGCACTGGAACATCTTTTACCATCCCTCCTGAGTTCACTCTTAAGCAGTCAACGAATGTAAAAGAATCGTTGGAGGTTTCCATTTTCAGGTCCAACTCCTCTGCCATAGACTTTTGCATAATGCTCACTAATGATCCAGTGTCACAAAGGGCGTTGGGATATTTGTTTCCTTTGATGAACAATTGAACAACAAATTTTCCAGGCTCGGTTTTCTTCTTCACTTAGGTTCTCTTCTTCATCTTCTCTCTGAGGTGATTGAACATTATCTCTATGTCGTCATCTGTCTCCCTTGTTTCCCTGAAAAACATCCACAATCTGTGAGTATAATAAGTTTCATTAAAAGAAATATCTAAAGAAATTTTAAAAACTCTTTTAGCAAAACTATATATCTCCTTTTCATTGGCTTCTCTGTGTTGATGCTTTGGGATCTTTTACCTCCTCTTTGAGTCTCCCTCATCTTCTCTATCAGTATCCATAGCATCTGCTATGAAGCTGTCACGGTCGGACATACAATCAAACTTGCATCGAGGTTTGGTAGCCGAACCGGGTTTCTCTCCTGTCGATCGATGCCAGACGTGTACTGTCGATCGATTCTTCTATCGCAATGTCGATCGACGTCACGGGAACGGTATCGATCGATGTTAGTCGATTCACATGAAGCCACTGATTCTGTAGGTTTCACTGTCGATCGATTCTCTCTTGTTGGTGTCGATCGATGCGAATGAGAAGTGCCGAGTGATATAGAATTTCCCACACGAAAATCGCTGGTTTGGTGCTTCTCTTTCTTGACTTTCTACCAGAAATCATCATCAATCAATGCATTGACGTGGTGATTTTTCCCAGCCTCGATTTTCTCCTTAATCAAGCTCTCATGCCTATTGATGGTCTCACTTGTTTGCATCACTTGATTCTCCAGTTTCCTCACATGAGTGTTGAGGTTTTCGAACTTGGTGTTGAGGTTGAGGTACAAACCATCTATCTTTCCATTGAAATCCATAGTCATCTTCTGCTGTCCTTCTAAGACTCAATCAAAAAATTGCTTCAATCTTGCTTTCCAGACCTTCTGGGGGGGGGGACTCTGGTTGTAGGAAGATCAATAACTCATGTTGTTTTTGAAGGGTCTTCGCTGTAAATTTTGATTGAAGTTACTCATTTGACTAGCACCATAGGAGTTCCTGTTGAAGCATGGGTTTTCTTGTCTCTGGAAACCATTCCCATCAATGTAGTTTACATCTTCTTCTTCTGTCTCATCTTCTCTAGACTCAATTCTTCTACTTCTGTGAAAGTAACATGTTTCTTGAAAATCTCTGAACACTATATAGTTTTGCCTTGACCTCTTGAAACTGCTCCTTGCTTACCGATGGAGCTGATTTTCTTCTCTCAAAGTCAGTGTTCTTGGTGTTGCTGCCAGATGCCAGATTCTCAATCAATCTCGTAGCTTCTTCGGGGCTTTTCGTACTAAAATTTCCCTCACTAGCTGTGCCCAAAGCCATCTGGTATTATAATTCAATACCTCTGAAGAAAGTGCTGAGAAGCTGCACTTCATTGAACCCGTGATGTGGACAGTCTCTCTGGTATGATTTGAATCTGATCCACGAGTTTCTAAAAGACCCTGAAGATTCGTGTGAAAAAGTAGCAATCTTGCTTCTCAGATCTTCTGCTCTAGCGTCATCGAAGAAGTTACGCAAGAAAACATTTTTGATGTCAGGGATCCTGGTGGTAGTTGCTTAAGCCAATATGAAGTTTCTCCATCAAGTGAGTACTTGAAGAGCTTACAGAAAAGATAGTCCTCAGGGACTCCATTGGCTTTAATAGCAGTCACTAGATCCTCAAATCGCTTCTGATGATCCATAGGATGCTCATGTCGCAACCCATGGTAAGGTGTCTACGCTACAAGTCCAAAGAAAGCGGGCTTGATCTCAAAATCGTTTCTCTGAAAAGCTGGAGGACGAATGACGGATCTGTTGGCGTAGAATTGGTCTGGACGGTTGTAGTCAGCCAGCATTCTCTGAGCAGCTTGGGCGTTAACTTTAGGTTGAGCTATTGCAGCGTCTTCTCCTTATGCTTCTATATCAGGGATTACAGCCCCCTAATTTTCTATCTTTTGACCTGCTTCATTACGCATATGACCATTTAGGTCATGCAAGTCTCCATTCTCGTTCTGAACCACTATTATAGGCACAACCATCTGAACTCGTCTTCTGTCGTCGATCGATGCGGATGAGATGCTGTCGATCGATGCTAAGTGATCAATGTCGGTCGATGCTAGAGTTCCGATGTCGGTCGATGCTGTCCGTAAAGAAGTATCGGTCGACGCTGAGTGTATGTTGTCGATCGATGCTTGTCGTGTTTCTTTGCGGATCGTACGCTCGAGTTGTTGTGGGTCTGAGAACAATAATTCTTGTCCTTTGTTGCTCTCGGTACTCTTTTTCATGCACCTGAAAAACAAAGAAAAAAAAATCAGTAACTTGAAAGTAACAAACCTAGACTAAATCCTAGAAATTAAATCTAATGGCGGTCAATATTCCCCGGCAACGGCGCCAAATTTTGACATCAGGTGTGTTTATTTTTCTAGCAGTGTCTAAATATCCTAAACAATTAACTGTCAAATTAACCCTTAATCCTAACACACAAAACAATACTCTTGCCAAGAGAGATCAGATGTAGTACTTAGGGATCGAATCCACAGAGAACAATGACACACAATAGATTTCTTATTTCAAAAGACTAAGCTAGGTGATTATATATATATCGGTAACAAGTAATTGGTTTAAGGAAATATTCCTTATCAGAAAGTGTAGATGCAATATGGAAATATGCTAGTAATGTAAATATGGAAGTATGCTAATAAGCTAACTAGATGTAAATCTAAATATGTTAGATCTAGTGTTTCAAGCTTCATCAATTATAGGGGATAAGATGCATAAATATGTAAATATTCTAGAACTCAAATAGTAACTATTCTGACCCTTCTAACTCCAACTCTCGTATGCGAGCAAAAGGAAAGACCATCGATCGACGGCTAAGGCCTGGTGTCGATCGACGGCTAAGGCCTGGTGTCGATCGACGGCTAAGGCCTGGTGTCGATCGACGGCTAAGGCCTGGTGTCGATCGATGGTGAAATCAGAAGGAAGTGTGAACGAGATTTGATATGTTCACCAAGCTAATTAGACTAGCTCTCGCATGCGCCCTACAACCTAGTTCAATGGAGTCTATTTTGGCACAGAACCTACTCTCGTAGTCGTCCATGTCCTACTTTAGAGATCTTAGTTAGCTACTCTAGAATGCATGCATTAAGCAAAACTCAATTGATGGATATTAACTTAACTAGCAATCCTACTTTTGGGCTAATCCATGATTTATCATTCAACCCTAAATTTAATGGGTAACTACTCAAACATAATCAAAATAAAAATAATAATATGAATATAATGCATAGATAAAATATTGGGGTTCTAATACAAATCTCCCTAAGGAGTTATGAATCTTCTCCCTAAGGAGTTATGAATCTTCTCCCTAAATAAATCCTAAAACTATGATGGAGTGCTGGTGCACACACACACTTGCCCAACACACCAACACACTTAGCCAGCAAACACTTTTTGGTGCCATACATAAAGTATAAATATAAACCCTAAAGTCTAGGTCAAAACTGGTCTAGGGGTAATCTTGTAATCTTGCGTCATGTCTCTAACTTGGGCTTGAAATCTGTTGTCTGCGAATTGGTCATCGGTCTATGTCAGATGTGCAACATCGATCGATCTTGGTCATTTAACATAGGTCAACACCAAGGTTGTGTCGTCGATCGATGACAGTCTTGTACTCCGACTCTCTTAATGATCAGCTACGGATTATTCTCCTCTAAATGCTTCAAAAGCTCCAAATATCTCCATATATCTCCAAAACGTGTCTGGACCTGTCAAGACCTTAAAACATAGCCTAGACACACATAATAGACCCTAAATAGAGCCTATAACATGGCCTGAAACTGGTAATAAATAGGACATATCAATGTTCTTGCCCAAAATCAACATATCATCAACATACATCAACAAGATGATAAAATCATCATCACTAAACACCTTCACAAATACACAATGGTCTGAATCAGTCTCTGCATAACCATGCTCCCCCATAACAAACTTGAACTTTATGTACCACTGCCTCGGTGCTTGCTTCAATCCATAAAGACTTTTCTTCAAGCGACAAACAAAATTTTCCTTGCCCTTTTTCATATAGTCTTCCGGTTGTTAAATGTAGATCTATGCCTCCAAATTACCATGAAGGAAAGAAGTCTTCACATCCATTTGATCTACCTCTAGATCAACACTACAAGAAAACAGGCTCATTCCGAGGGCCGAAATCGTCGGTAAGTCGTCGGAATAAAGGAATTCCGACGACATACCGAGGAAATATGTCCTCGGAAAAAACTCCTCGGAATTTCATTTTCCCTCGGAATTTCCTCGGAAAATTCTGACGGAATTCCGAGGAAACAATATTCCGAGGAAACTTTGAGGACGGCTGTTCGTCGGAAAAGTCCTCGGAAAATTCCGAGGAACATGTCCCTCGGAATTTTCCGAGGAACAGAGTCCCTCAGAATTTTTCGAGGAACATTGTCCTCGGATAATTCCGAGGGAACAGGTCCCTCGGAAACTTCCGAAAATTCCGAGGAACAGAGTCCCTCGGAATTTTCCGAGGAAAATGTCCCTCGGAAAATTCCGAGGAACAGTGTCCCTCGGAATTTTCCGAGGAAAAGATCCCTCGGAAAATTCCGAGGGACATGTTCCTCGGAAAATTCCGAGGGATTCTATTCCTCGGAATTTTCCGAGGGATCTTTTCCTCGGAATTTTCCGAGGGATCTTTTCCTCGGAAAATTCCGAGGGACACTGTTCCTCGGAATATCCCAAAAGAATATTTTTTTTAAAAAAATTAAATTTTTGAAATTTAAATTCAAAAATATAAAATTAAAATTAAAATTAAAAAACATATTATATAAAATTCAAAGTCATACAAATAAAAATAAAACATTCAGAGTTTTTTTAAAAAAAAACTACGGGTTTTGGGAATTCGGGTCTGGCATGCTCGGGAACACCTCGTTCGGGTGCAACCTCCTCATCATCTCCATCATTTGCTCGTTCAGCCTCCTCTGTGCCTCAAAGCCCGCCTGTTGAGTCGCCATCTGGGTCTCCAACGCAGATATTCGATCATCTTTGTCTTGCAACTGACCCATTAGTACTTCTGGATCAACAAATGGCGGTGGTGCAGCAGAAGACGGAACCGACCGGGACCGACGACCCAAACCGAACAAACGGCCCTTCTTCTTTGGAACCGACTGAAATAGAAAAGTGCCAAATTTAAATAATAGAAAAGATGAATTGAACTTTTAAAAAAGAACTTACCGATTCAACGATTTCGTTGATCCGAACCCGAGGCAAGTAGGTCGAACCCGTCGAATCGTCATCCTCGGTTTGAAGTTGAGACACTTCGTCTTCCAGCTGAGTGTCGATAAGGGTGACCACATCCTTCACAACACCATCATCAATCTCGCCGGTCTTCTTGTTGGTATACGCCCTCTTCATTAGGGCGAGATCATCAACCGGCTCGCCCTCATTTTCTTCCGCCTTGAAAAAAAACATAAATTAAACAAACATTAGTAATTAGAAGAAATGCACAAAAATAAAATTTAAAAACTTAACTAATAGAATAAAAAAAGACTAGCTTACCATGCGATCCCCGAGAGTGGCAATAGATTGAGCACCCAAGTTATGCTTGAAGATGCCCTTCCCTTTACGGTCGCTCATGCGGTTGGTGGAGTTGGTGGAAGATGTTTGTTTTGTCTCATTCTTACTCCAATGCACACCCAACTCCTGCCAGACCGTGGGGTTCATCGACTTTGGGACCTTTTAATAAAAAAAAATTGTTAAATAAAAAAAATATATTTTATTATATTAAAATATTGTTTAATAAATGAAAACGAACCTTGTTTATTTCCCACTTCTTCTTCCACTCGTGGATCTGCTTCCCATAGTTCTCCATAACTTTATGGACGAAGTGGTGATAGATATACAAAGTTTCATCGGCATTCCAGTTGAATTCTTGCTGAAAATAAAACAATATTAGTAAAAAATTTATATTAAAGATTAAAAATATAAGTAAAAAAATTAGAATACTTACCGCAAACTGTTGAAACCACAGATGCTGCTTGTCGACAGGGAAGTCGGTGAAAGTCGGATGTCCCTTGTCGAGGGCCGAGTACATCATACGGTTGATCCATGCGCTGATCCCGTTCGAGGATCGGTTGAACCTAATAAAAAGAACAAATTATTAAAAATGAATCAAATTTTAATGAAAAAAACAATTTAATTACCATGTTTGACCCCGTCCATGTGGATACGGAGTGAGATAAGGAAGATGGTCACGACCGGGCTGTCGAACAAACTCCGCAACTCTCATCACTCCCGGAGGACCCTCTGGAGCAGGAGTAGGAGTGGGTGCACCAATGGGAGCGGGAGGAGCATGAGAGGGAATTGGAGAGGGAGATGTATGGTAAGAGCTATGGGGCGATACGGAACCCTGAATGGAGTGGCTCCCCGTACCACCACGACTGCGACGCTGTCGAGGTCGGCTCTGATCATCATGAGACCTGTATATATATATATATATTTTTTTTTATAAAAAAATCCCAAATAATAGTTTTTAATCACAATAATAGTTTTATAGATATTAAAAATGTTTTTTTTAATAATTAAAAAAAATATTTTAATATTTTGTTTTAAATAGTTATTATTATACATGATTTATATATATAATTACAAAAATAGTTTAATAATTACAAAAATAATTTAATATTTTTAAAATACTTATAAATCGTTTATAAATATTTTTAAAAATTGAAAAAACGATTTTAAAAATAAAAAAACGTTTTTAAAAATGAAAAAACGTTTTAAAAATACAAAAAACGTTTTAAAATAGTTAATAACTACAAACATATTTTTAAAATAGTTATAAATCGTTTATACATATTTTTAAAAATTGAAAAAACGTTTTTAAAAATAGAAAAACGTTTTTAAAATTCAAAAAACGTTTTAAAAATACAAAAAACGTTTTAAAAACATTTTAAAATAGTTAATAATTACAAAAATATTTTTAAAATAGTTATAAATCGACTATAAATATTTTTAATAATTTAAAAACGTTTTTAAAAATAGAAAAACGTTTTTAAAAATCAAAAAACGATTTAAAAAAACAAAAAACGTTTTAAAAATACAAAGATAATTCCAAAAAAAAACTAAAACAACAATCAACCCCACAATCCTAACTTAAACTATCCATTCAATCCTAAACTATCTATCAAACAACCTATAATCCGAAAATCTAATCTCACAAACCCTAAGAAATTGAAAAATACAAGGTTTACATAGATTCTTACATGATTTTGGAGTTGGAATAGAGATGTGGGGTTGGGTAGTCGGAATCGCCGGGTGGTGTTGAGAGAGATCGGAGACAAAAGAGAGGGATGAGAGAAATGAGAGATGCGGCGGAGAAGAAGAAGAGAAGTGTTGTGTTTTGTATTTAAGAATTCCGACGGACACGGGGTCGTCGGAATTCCGTCGGAATAATTAACTTAGGGTTCGCGAAAATTTTCACGCGGATTGGCTTCCCGGGTATGAAAATTCCCTGTTCCTCGGAATATCCTCGGAATTTTCCGAGGAAATTCCGAGGAACTAGGTTCTGGGTACGAAAATTCCATGTTCCTCGGAATTTCCTCGGAAAATTCCGAGGAAATTCCGAGGAACTAGGGTTCTGGGTGTGAAAATCCCTGTTCCTCGGAATTTCCTCGGAAAATTCCGAGGAAATTCCGAGGAACTAGGGTTCTGGGTGTGAAAATCCCTGTTCCTCGGAATTTCCTCGGAAAATTCCGAGGAAATTCCGAGGAACTAGGGTCTGGGTATGAAAATTCCCTGTTCCTCGGAATTTCCTCGGAAAATTCCGAGGACATTCCGAGGAACAAGGGTTTGGGGTTTCAAAACCTCAAATTTTTGGGCCGTATTTCATTTTTTATACAAATGTAATGCATACCATTGAGGATTCTTTGTATAGATGATCATAAACCATAAAATAAGAAAAATTTCATAAATAATTGTAAGTATTTCCTTTAACGTTTATTAAAGTGTATAAGTGTTTCTCTTATGTTGTGTGGTTTTCATTCATGCAATCGTAAAATTGTTTGTTATCGTCTAAAACACCAAATTTAAATTCATAATCTGGTTAAGACACTTAATGAAGGTTATATATGTGTTAATCAATCCGCAAAACCTTGTTTTCGGTTAAAACATCTTGTTCCTCGGAATTTCCTCGGAATTTTCCGAGGAAATTCTGAGAAACCCTGAAAATTGTAACATTCCCTCGGAATTTCCTCAGAAAATTCCGAGGAGATTCCGAGGAACAGGGGATCTGGGTATAAAAAATCCCTGTTCCTCGGAATTTCCTCGGAAAATTCCGAGGAAATTCCGAGGAACAGGGTTTTGGGGTTTCAAAACCTCAAATTTTTGGGCCGTATTTCATTTTTTATACAAATGTAATGCATACCATTGAGGATTCTTTGTATAGATGATCATAAACCATGAAATAAGAAAATTTCATAAATAATTGTAAGTATTCCCTTTAACGTTTATTAAAGTGCATAAGTGTTTCTCTTATGTTGTGTGGTTTTCATTCATGCAATCGTAAAATTGTTTATTATCGTCTAAAACACCTAATTTAAATTCATAATCTGGTTAAAACACTTAATGAAGGTTATATATGTGTTAATCAATCCGCAAAACCTTGTTTTCGGTTAAAAACTTCTTGTTCCTCGGAATTTCCTCGGAATTTTCTGAGGAAATTCTGAGGAAACCCTGAAAATTGTACCTTTCCTCGGAATTTCCTCGGACAATTCCGAGGAAATTCCGAGGAACTGTGATCTGGGTATGAAAAATCCCTGTTCCTCGGAATTTCCTCGGAAAATTCCGAGGAAATTCCGAGGAACAAGAGGTTTTTTACTGAAAAACCCATGTTCCTCGGAATTTCCTCGGAATTTTCCGTTTAAAAAAAAAAAAAAAAAACTAGTCTGTTTCCGAGTCGTCATCACCGGATGAATCTGAATCTGGATCTTGGTGAAACTCTCCAATAACTGGTTCATTCTCTGCGTGAACGACAGCTTCCTCTGCGAAGTCGGTTAAATCGACTACAAGGCCACCTTCAGCTACATCTTCTGCAGCACTTAAGTTACCGGATGTGATTGGTTGTAGTGGGTCTTCCAGCTCAGAACTTCCCTGAACTCGGCCTCTCGGGTTGAGTCTTGTAACAGTAACCCATGGATCATCTCTGTTCCTTATCCGGGGGTACTTGATATAACAAACCTGTAACATTTAAAAAATTATTAGTAAAAATATAAATTATGATCAATCATTCTGAATAATTAACATTTACTTACCTGATCGGCCTGAGAAGCC
The DNA here is from genome assembly GCA_905132885.1 of Moricandia moricandioides. Classification (NCBI taxonomy): domain Eukaryota; kingdom Viridiplantae; phylum Streptophyta; class Magnoliopsida; order Brassicales; family Brassicaceae; genus Moricandia; species Moricandia moricandioides. The sequence goes on from CAJHQQ010002057.1 coordinate 70,615, forward strand.
AAGAATGAAAGGATCATAATATTGCAGCTTTCGCCTCGAATGTACTGAATGTAACACCAAATGCATCTGTTCTCACACCTCGATCTGGAGTGTTGTCGTGCCAATCACAATAGAAAACAGTACAGCGCAAGCCAAGCATGCCCAAATACTTGATTTCCATAATCTCACGTATGTGTCGTAGTATACATCATCTCCTGATGCAGAACAAACACCAGCATCATAGGTCGTACGCGAACGTCTCCTCTTTTCAGTTGGGAATGCATATCCCGAGTACAAAATCTCGGATATGACTTCACAACATAGTTTGGTCCAACCACCATCTCGCGTATCCAATCGTCATATGTTTCACCTCTGGCCAAAACCAGCTGACACCTATTAATAGCACATATATAATGAATTAGTATAAATATGTGTTAAATGATATTTTAATTTGTTAAGTGCACATCACATAAGTAAACATCCATCCAGCAAATTTCTCTCTGGCTTAATTTCTTCTAGGTCTCCTCTGTGGCGTATCTATATTCGAACCGCTTTTCTGCCATGAAAATCTGTACATGTGAATAGACATAATGAGATTTTATTAAAAGGTATAAATAACTTCATTTGTTAAAAATACTTATGCTCTAAGAATAAAAAATAAAATTTACCTCTATACTTAGGATATATATCGCATAGACGTGAGCATATATTGAATGACTTCCGCTCATAGATGACATTAGATACAGACGTTCCTTTGGTTTTCCAAGTAAGTCGTCAACCCAATCTCTGTGAAAAAATATACTTGGAAACTTAAATGATAATGTTAGCCGTTGCCCTATCTGCATGGAGACGCGGCTATTACTGTTTTTAGGATTTGAATCCATGCTAGGAAAGTAGATATAGAGAGTTTGAATATTTCTTCATTGATTCATCTGTGCGAGATTATCGAGACCTTCCACCCTACTTAAATTATTTCCACCTTCGTTCTTCAAATGGAAGCTATACCGGCTCCATTGACCAAATACATCATCTATACTTGCACAGGACCACCAAGTTTCCAATTCTCTTGCCAGTGCATAACAGATGTTCATAAATCAAAAAGATGAGGGAGGAATTAATCATCTCAGTCGTTGCACTGAGTCTGACGGGCTCATGTTAGTCCTTCAGATTTTTCAATACTTCTAAGAGTCATGATCTGGTGCCTTAAGTAAATCGACGAAGACAAGCACTTATCCCTGCAATTGCTCATGAACATCTTGTGGTAATTTAGGTTCCTTGAAAGGCAAACGGAAGGAGGGCGCTTGCAAATCAACGCATGGCACATCGGTGACTTTTCAAGCGCAATATAACTTTCCTTCCTTTACTTCGATACAATTAACGCAATTAGATGCGTAACCGTCACCTTGGAACTCCACAGTCGTTTGAGAATTGCCTGGATCAAAGGAGGTCGGAGGCACTTTCTTTTTCCGCTTCTGCACTCAAGTCGGTATAATGGGAACGGAGCCCTACCATTCCCATCACATGAAGTTTTGAAAGTGCCGCATATGATATACGCACTAAATTCCAGTCTTGACTTCAAGTTATCCTTTGTTTTACATAAGTTGAACCGTTAAGGGATCGTGTTCATGAGATTCGTCAAAAAAGTTCTTCGCTCATATGCATTGACATCTAAATTGCTTGCCTTAAGCAGATGATCCTCACCATGAGGCAGATCCCAGAAAATTCTTTTTTGTTGCCAGTTCTGTAGTTCTCCAAACAGCATCTTACTAGGAACATGCTCATGTCCCCGACAGTCTGGCGTCCTTGCTGACCAAATCTCTTAGTTGTGTCTCCTTCAAACCTAACCAGTACGGATTCTCGGCGCAGCTACTTCTGCAGGCGAAGCCATCAAAACACCTTGCTTGTTTCTTCCTAAACAAACGTCCTTACTACCGCGATATGGATGATCAGGTGGTAGGAGATCCGTCTGTGACAGTCAAAACCAACACCGTTTTTCTTCCGTTCTTTAGTTGGAAGCATCTGTGTCACTTGACAACTATGGACATGAAGCCTCCATGCGTTGTTCATTCCAGATAACAAATACCATATGCTGAAAATCACTTATTTGTCCTTAGTACTGGCACGCATTTGAAAGTTTCTTTTCACAACGAAATATCGTATGTTTCAGGTCACCTTGAGCCCATAGTTGTTTGCAACTCCATATATTAGTGGCTGAGAAACACATCAAAGTGAATCTTTTAGAGATGCTTCTGGTCCAGGGAACGAGAGATGGAGGAGAAAACAGAAACTCTCGTTCGCAAAGCACAAGCTTTGGAGGGTAAGTTTGTAATGGCTGTAACAATGACTTGCCATAGAGAAATATTGGTCTTTCCATCTCTTCCCATTCGGGCTGAAACCATCAGTACATAATCCCAAGGTAGACAATTTCTTCTCTCATCCGAAAGTCGGGATACTTTGATTGGAAATGATTTCCACGGCTTTTATGCATCTGAAGGATGTCTATCTCACATTGTGGTTGAGTCTGCCTGCATGCATCGATCGCATTCGTTGGCGTGCGTTCACGAAAGAAATACACCTCTGCAACCTTTCCGTCAAGGCAAATTCACATCCTCTTATATGGACGTGGAGATCTCCACTCGTACTCTTATTATAACGAGGCTTTTCCCACAAAATTTACTGCTAATCCGTATGGGTTGCATACCGCGCCTCCAATAAATCGCATGGCAGTATCGTGCATACATCTATTATTGATAAGATAAACCAACCACCAGCTACGAGTTTCGTGCACCTCGTAGTATGAACCTGGAGCTAATTATCCTCGAGGTAGAATGCCTTTTAACAAAATCAGCTATAGACATTTCCACACAAATCTTCAGCCAAGTTATATCTGTTTTAATGCCCATCGTCTTGTTTAGCAGATGATAAGCGAATGACCATCTCTGCAATGCCTTCCCGTTTACAATGGTTGCTTTCCCCAGCATCCCAACATTCATATAAATCTTCCTAGGCTCCTGATTGGGCTAATATCTTCCCCTCTAAAATGAATCAATTTCGATATCATGCTCAGTACCACCTACACCATAATCTAACATCCGTTCTAATAGGTTCTTGTCTAATTCTAACCGCCGGCTGAGGTTCGCTACTAACTCCAAGTTCATAATTGTTTTTCTCCCGATTGATGATACCTAAAATTTTGTAACTTCGTGTACCCACTCAAATATAGGATGAGTCCAAACATTCCCACTCTTTAATAACCCTTCTATTGGTTACATTAGAGCAAGGACATCTTTAACTTACCTGTTTCTGGCTTCCGGTTGTCGCCGAACTAACCCATGATTCGGTTATACCTCGTTGTGGTATTTTCTTCCCGTAAGCAATTTCGGTGTCCGGATCCAAATGAGGTCGATCGTCCAAGAACCGAAAATAATTTGAAGAAGACATGTTTTTAGTGAAACCAAATTCGTGATAAGTAGGAGGAAGAAGAAGAAATGGAGTGGAATGAAAGGAGAGGGGTGCTGAATTTTATAGATGAAATCCTGCCGACATACTGAGGCAAATTTCCCGAATGAGGAATTCCTGAGGAGGATCGAGCACTTCCCCGAATTCCTCGGAATTTTTAAAATTTCCCGCCAACGGCTCTCTAACG
>CAJHQQ010002058.1:0-74199 GCA_905132885.1 Moricandia moricandioides
TAGCCTTTTAAGTTACTTTTGCCTTTGACCCAAGTTTGGGTATTCTTTTGGGTTTGACTCCAAGTTTTGAGTCACATTTGACAATTCTGCCAATATATATTTATGCATCTTAGGTTAACTAATTTAAACTTAGAATTTTAAATTATGAGATGAAGTTTTGGATGTAAGTTTTAAAATAAAAAAAAATGGTATTAAAATTTTCTAAAATAACAAAAACTCTATTTTGTTTTTTTTTAAGTTTATTTTCTCACAAAAACTTCAAAAAATTTATTTGAAATATTTATTTTATTAAAAAGATTGAAATATTTAATTAGATGAATAGTTTTCAATAAAATTAACTATAAAATTTTAAAATATTATATATTTTGAAACGAAATAAACTTTTTCAAAAGAGATTTTTTGTTAAATTACTCTTTTATTTCAGTGTTTTTCTTTAATTATGTTTTCTGTCTACTCTTTGTTTGATGATCAGTGGTCGGTAAGGAAATATTTACACATGCTCAATTACCGACGAGCCACTTGCAGCGATCATTTGCTTTTCATTCTGCCTAGCACAAACTTCTGTAAACCAAAACACAAATGTATTGAGGCACCACTACCGATGTAGTATCTAAAGAAGTTTCTCATAAAGTTTATATTAATATTTTATTATAGTTTGATTATTTAGTTTTTTTTCTTCAAATAATATTATTATATTATATAGAACAATCCATAACCAACCATTTTACATTTAAGTGTTAGTAAATCATACCATCTCCTATATACCAAAACTGAACAAAAAGAGACCTAAATTTCAACTAGGTCACAAAAACTGACGATCAGCCTTTCTCCAAATCTAAAAGCTCATCTAACCAAAAAGGGTCCATGACTGCATAAGATTGACTCCAATGAGCCAAAGTGGCACTTTTAGACCATCTTAAATAATTTAATAGCCTTAGGCGAAATATAAAATATAGATTTTTTTTAATAAATATTTCGTTAACTTTTTTCAGTGCAGTTTTTTTTAACTGAACCAAAAGAACCTTTTGATATTCAAAAAAATTTTTTTTTTAAATGTACCTTTATATGAAAATTAGGCTTTGTAAATGAGGAAATTAGGAATGGTGAATCATACATAATTTGTTTTGTTTTTCTTTGTGTTAGGTTTAATTTATTATGGGTTTTTTGTTATAATTTTACCAACTATTTGATAAATTAACATAGTGAAATGACCCTTATAACCACTAAAATAACACTAAAAGTTGTGGACCCTTGAATCGAGGGTAAATGCCTATGTTTCCTTAGGCAAGAGTCGGCACTACTTTTATCTATAAGAAAAACACATTGGTTTCAACTACGAGTTTCAATCTTGCTTTCGTAACTTGAAAACTTACTCAAAAGAATCTTCAATACATGAAATTTTGATTTCAAGAATAAACATGTCTTCCCTTGTTCGATGACTTTAAAAAAGACCGCATCTTCTCTTGCAATAACTGCTTTATCCAAATGGTGAAAAACCATACTATCCCAAATTCAAACAAGAGATTTAAACTTTACTTCATGCAAATTCAGAATATCAACATATGAATCTCTAGTATGCAGGATGGTATCACCCTTCTTGTCTCTAACAATCCATAAGACTCCAGCCACCAATGACTTCTTTAACCACATAACACCAAATCTGGACTAACCAAATGTAGCCGGAGGTTTAATCCAAGTTATGTTTTGTTCATTTCCAATACCATTTATATATTATAGTTTTTATGGATTTTAACCATGATATAAATCTTATTTTAGTTTTTTTATATTTTTCAGTCATTTTTAGAGCCTTTGCAAATTTAGGTACGTTTTAGACAAGTTTAGAAATTTTATAGCAATTTAGATCCTGAAGAGAATTGATGCTGGAATCGACAAAAGGAGTTGGTGTTGATCGACACTCATCTTAGTGTTACTTCTATCTGCAAACTGACGAGTCATTAATGAAGTTTCAAGAAATTACAAAAAGACTTAGAAGTTTTCCTTATTTACAAAGAGTCTCAGACTTTTTTTACCGTATTTATCTATTCTAAAGTCATTGTTTATGATTTACTTTATTTTACTTTGGTAAGATTTGGAGAGACAAGTTAGAAATCAGCATAGAGAAGATTTTGAACTCTTTTTTATCTCTTTGATTTATTAATGTAGTTTATTCAGATCATGATTTGTATTTTATTGATCATATGTTAGTAATCTCTCTGTTAGATTTAGGGTTCTTCAAAAGGATTGATGAATTTTTACTATCAAAGTATGGTAATGGGTGTTGAGATCAAGAAGATGATAAATTTGGTGAAAAAATAAGAAAATATTGAAAAAAATATTATTTTATGGGTTAAAATTTTTGTTTGAGCCCGTGGACATATGAGCGTGAATACGTGAGCGTCGACACGTGAGTTGTGTATATGTGAGCGTGGATACATGAACATGTAAGAGTAGATACGTAAGCACGGTTATGTATTATGGATACATGAGTGTGAATTTTGTGAACGTAGATATACTATGGTGGACAAAAAACGTGAACAAAAACAATGATGAAATATGTAGTGGAGATACAAAATACAGTGATATAATGTACATAAAATCTTGTCTACATGAACGACATATTTTGAAAATGCTAGTTTTGTCCACGTTTACATAAGTCCATCACAATAGGTAAGTAGAAGAAGATTAATTCAAAGATGAAGAAGAAGTGAAACCAATGTCCATAATGACTTGTGTATCTTGTACATAATACATGACAACTATTCATAGACAGATGCACGTGAACAATATATACAAATGTCGTTAACAGTGATCAAAAGCACAATAAAAATCAATGTTCATGACTGGCATAATTTGGACTATACATGTATGCATATGTTATCTTGTCCACACCATCACGTATACAACTTCGTGTGCACTGCATGTCATCTTTGTAACTTAACAGTCTTTCAAATTCCATTAAGCTAAAAAAAACAGACTGGGATATGGAGCATTGTGTTGTTTCTTATCGTTGAATGTTTGTCCATGTAACGTTGATCCACAAAACTATATTGTTTCTTATCACCATTTATATATGTTTTTTGTGGATACTTCTATGTGGACACCTTAATAAAAATTATATGTAGCATTATATTGTTTCTTACCTTTACTATGTTCTTGCCATAAACAAGCTTATATTTTACATCTGCATTGTGATATTTAACAAAAATATGTTGGTGACGAGGATTTAGAGATGCTTGTAAATAAATTGGAGGAGGATTGACAAAATAGAGAGAGAGAGAGAGAGAGAGAGAGAGAGAGAGAGAGAGAGAGAGAGAGAGAGAGAGAGAGAGAGAGAGAGAGAGAGAGAGAGAGAGAGAGAGAGAGAGAGAGAGAGAGAGAGAGAGAGAGAGAGAGAGAGAGAGAGAGTTATAAAATTAAGATTTTGGTTGAAGAAGAAAGTGCATAAAAAGAGACATTGTTGCTAGACAGAAAATGAGTAGTTTAGGTTGGGGAGATTTAAGAAATGTGATGAAAGACATATCCTTCCTTGCCACTATTTCTCATATAGCAATCTTCATAGTCTATTTTTAATATTGTTTGGTTTATTTTAATTCGAAAATTAAGTCGTTTACACATTTACCCTTTACCCTAATACTAAAAAGAGACGCCGACAGTTTGTTTTATTCTTACTTTCTTCTTTATCCTCTTTATTCTCTGCGATTCTCTCTTCTTTCTATAAGATTCATCGCAGGTGATTGAAGCTCCGCCGATGATGGAAACCGTCTTCAGCCACTATACAAGTGATGGAAACAGTAGCAGCAATCCTTGAAGGTGATGAAAACGGCAGCAATGACGATTTTTTCTTCTGCGTATCAGATTTGTTCAGAACAACAACGACTTTGCCTAATTTGATGAACAATTATGGGTGTTTGCTTCAGTTTAGTTTTTTTTTTGTTCTGGATTCTTATTGTTCTAGATTTAGGGTTCTTATTGTTCTTATTCTCCCTTTCAAAGTATTTTTCTATTTTTATTTCTTTCATAAATCTAGATTTAGTATAAATCGACATTACTAACTCAGTACAACTAATTCAGTAGTACTTTGTATTACGCAGTAGAACTCAGCCGAACTCGGTATAACTAATTCAGTAGTACTCAGTATTATGCATTATAATCATATAACAAAGTATAACTCGGTATAACTACATTCAGTAGTACTCAGTATAACGCAATATAACCAAACATCAGTATTACTTAGTAAAACGATGTATAACTCAGTACAACTAAGTAAAACTATACGGTATAATGTAGTATCCAAAATTTGAAATTCTGAAAATTTGAATATTTAAAATTTTGAAAATTTGAAAATTGAACTTTTTTATTTAAAAATAATAATTTCAAAAGTAAAAAAAGGTAAAATCGAGTTTATATATTTCATTAAAGTAATAGGGACATAAAGGATTTGAGAAGCCCATATGAGATTGGCTCTAAAGAAATGTGGGTATGGAAGGTGATGGCTCATGTGATGATGAGAAGATAAGAGTTCAAAAAGGTAATAATGATTTTCTACATTGTAAGTACTTTTGTAGTTTAAAGTACATTTTTTTATAATCTAAAGAGGGTACATAAATTCTAGTTGTAATTTTTCTCTTTTCTCTTTAATTGTTTTGTATTTTATTATTTTTAGTTGCTGGGATATTGTAGAATTCATTGATGGAAATGCTTTAATAATTTTATTATAATAATAATAATATTAAAGTGGTTAATTAAGAAAAGGAAAGTTTGAAGAATAATTTGTTTTTATCTGACTTCTCTTATGAACAATCAAATCTGACTGGCGCCGGTGATCAGACCTCCGGAAATTAGTCAGTTGGGGCACGGCCCATCGGATATCGCGGATCAACAAAAAAAAATTGTTTTTAGGTGGACCTGTATTTTTTATTTGTGAATGGACCTTCCTCGACATCTAAGGAAATTGCCACATGAAATATTTACATAGGAAAATTTGATAAAATAATATAATAACTTTTATAAACTTTATTTAAATATATACTCATATTAGTATCATTAATTAATAAGTTATATAAAATTATGCACATGTAATTAAGATAGCATATACTAAATATAATTCTAGTTTTATTTAAAGGTAAATTTTTTAATACTCCATTTTTTTAATAATCGTATAAAATAAAGAATTTTTTGTCGTTCTATATGAATTTTGAATTTGTAAAAATATTTAAACGTGATAATTATTTTTTGGTTTATTAATATATTTTATTGGGTTAAATTATAAAGGATTTTGTCCCAACTTAAAGCCCAACTAATAGTTTATCTGATAAATTTCTGGTTAATTTTTAACAAAGCCCAATAACTTCCAACAATTCTTAGGAAAGGGCCAATCAATACAGATGAGAATAAAACTTAGGTTCACTCCATAGGGTGAATCTTTAAATTCACTTCACCTCTAATTAACAATTAAAGTGTCATGTAAATTAATGAATAAAAATTATTAAATATTTTTTTAAAAAAATATAGCTTAAAAATAATATTAAAAAAAAATCAAACCCTAGACCTATATCTACACCGTTGACCCTAAATCCACATCTTAAATCCAAACCTTAAATCTTAAATCCAAACCCTAGACCATAAATCCTAAACCCAAACTTTAGACCCTGAACCAAAACCCTAAATCTTAAAACTCTGAATCCTAACTCTAAACCCTAAATCTTAAACCTTAAACCCAAACTCCAAATCCTAAATCCAAACCTTAAAGTCAAATCCTAGACCCTAAACCCAAACCCTAAACACTAACCAAAACCTTAGACCATGAACCCAAACCCTAAATTCTAAACATGAACCCAAGTTTGGATTCAAGGTTTTAGAATTTAGGGTTTGGGTTCATGGTCAGGGTCTTAAGTTTGGGTTTAGGAATTAGGGTTTAAGGTGAAGGTTTAGGGTTTCGGGTTTGGGTTAGAGCTTAGGGTTTAGGGTTTGGATTTAGGTTCTAGAGTTTAGATTTAACATTTAGGATTTGGGTTTAGGTTTTAGGATTTGGGTTTAGGGTCTACGGTTTGGATTTTGGTCTAGATTTTGATTTTGATTTTCTACAAAATATTAATTTTAAGCTATTTTGATTTTTTTTAAAAAAAAATAATTTATGTGGTACTTTGATTGATAATTAAAAGTGAAGTGAATTTAAAAGTTCACCTTCAGGGGGTGAACCTAAGTTTAGTTCTAGAGATGAAGCATCAAAATCACTTGACGATTCCAATTAGTAACACCAGTCTTTAATTATTCAATTAAACCGTAAATTACTCTGTCGAGCAAATAATTAAGGTTGACTTTTTTTTTCCAACTGGCTTTCATTAAACTGTAAAGGGATGATGTTACAAGAAGTTTTGAAGCCAAACAAGGGAGAACATTAAAATTTTGCGCTAGTGAGAACATTTCATGAGACTTTTTTGCGATAGTGTCAGCTGATTGATTTCTTTCTCGGTTGTCATAGTCCAAAGAACATTTCTTTTTTCGATCAGAGTCTTCAAAAGATATAAAATTAAGAATTAGTCCAAAAAGGTAGTGGCTGGCATGTACTATTGAGTATCATTCTCGTAACTGCGTTCACTATATATGCCAGGTCACTAAACTTCTAACCGTTGGTCTTAGCATTAAAGAGTAATCCAACGGTGCCAATTAATTGACTTCCTGAATCCTATGAGCCTCTGGCACGTAGTCCCAAGTCAACGTTTGATAAAACTGAAATAAAATAGTTCCAAAATACTAGTATTGAAGATAGTGGGACCCATATGAAGCATAATACTAATCTTAGTTAATTTTCTACTAATCTTTCCCGCCATATATATGTTTACTTGATCAAGAGTAGTTGGGCTGCCACTTTGGATATGCGAGTCGGTTCCGGATAAGATCCGTTCAGTTTCGGATATATCGGTTATTTAGAAAATATATCCAATGAATACTTAGTCGATTTACGGTTCGGACTCGGGTCGGTTCCGGTCGGTTCGGATATACACTTTTAAACCCAAAATATCATATTTTTATTTATTTTTCTATTTTTTAAACTAAAATAAATTAAAATCAGAAATATATTAGTAATATGTAAATAAATACAACAAAGTTGAAATAGCTTAGTGGTACTGCACAATACATATTATTTCACCTTTCAAACCAGGGTTTGACTCCCATGAAATACATTTCTATGTATTTTTACATAGAATCTATATTATTAAAACTGAAGTACTTTTGATACTAGCATTACTAAAAAGGATTGAATATTGTTTAGAAACATAGATAGTACTATTAAGAAAGAGTATGTTTGAAAACATGAATAGTAGTATTAAAAAGGTTTTAATCCTAATCATATCTTATTTTGCATAATATAGATTTTGTCTGTTATTTACTAAACAATAAACATTTAAATATGATAAATAGATTATGAGAAATATGTGATACATCTTTGAATTATATACACGTTATTAAATGATCACATTTACATCATACAACATGATTTCTAAATATAATAATATACAATTAATTATATGGTCAAAAATAGTAAATATAGAACACTTAAAATGAAACACAAATATAAATTTATAAAAATAAATAAAAATTAATCCCCGCGATACAATTGCATTATAAAATGGTAACACATCTAAAATATATAATGGTCACGTAAAAAACACACACATATACAACCAACATCCGCGCGGGTGTCGAACTCTAGTTTAGTTTAAAACGGGTACCCATTCGATTCCGGATAAAAATCGAAGCTGAAACGATATCCATGGTTATTAAAATAATTATCCATCGGGTAAAATTGTAAATACCAAAATCAAACCGAACTGGTCCATATCAAATCAGATCCAGTTTGGGTATTCGGTAACGGGTCAAAGACGCAGGCCTAACGAGAGGAATAAAACGCAAAATGAATGATTTATTATTTATTTTCTAATATTATGGGCACACGATGTCAATAATTATATTTATGAGTACGCACATTTCTATAATTATGAAAAGCCCAAAACAAGTTAATAGGACTTACTCTTATTTTTTTTTTTGAACCACAGTTAATAGGACTTATTCATTAAAGGAAAATTTCAAGAAGAAGAAAAAAAAACAGAGGCATTTTGTGGGGGGAAATTGTTAAAAAAGAAATAGAAAATAGGAAAAAAATTCTCAAAGAGAGAGAGAGAGAGAAAAAGAGAAAGGAAAGGAAAGGGGGAGGAAGGAGAGAGAACCCACCACCCTTTGGCCCTGGAGAGACCAAAGATGGTCGAAGAGAGAAAACTCTAAGATCATCATCATCATCCTGCAAAAATAAGGGCAAGTTCAAAAACAAATCATAAAATATATTTCAATATCTGTTAAATTAAATTCTACCTATTCTTTAGTTTTTTTTTTAAAAAAGAAGTCATTTTCGCTTTGTGGGGATAATTTTTAGTTGTTGATTTCTCAAACCCTACCCATTCCTTGGTTAAGAAGTTTCTTCTTTAAGGTAAATTTGTTTTTTTTTTTTTTGCTGATTATTTGTTTGTCGGTTCCATGTTAATTTCCTTCACATTGCTTCTTCACGAGGGTTATTCTTATTCCTTTTGCTAAAAACATTTGTTTCATACTTTTTGTTCAAGTTTTGATTTCTTTTTGCTGGCTTTTTTCAGGTATTAGAAATAAAAAAAGATCTAACAAGAAGACAGAATTTCACAAGTTGTTGATTCTTATTAGGAAATAATCATTTTTGATGATTAGGGTTTTGTGCCATTGATTTTGCAAACAATGAGAGACCCTCATTATTCAATCATCAACCTCGTCCTTCTCCTCTTGCCGAGGATTTTGTAAAGTTTGGAATATTTTTTTTATTCCTTTATTTGTTCACTAGGAAAAAAAACTGGCTATTTTGTATAGCTAAAATGGGTTGTCGATGGAATCCAATTGGATTTCAATTCTCTTGCTTCATGTTCTTGATCATCACCTTTCAATCTTGTTCCTCGTTATCCCTCGATTCTGAAGGTAAAACAATTAACAACTTTTTTAGTCAAAAAAAAAAACAATTAACAAATTTTTCTCAATCTTTCTACAATTTTGTCTTCTTTTAAATGTTTTTTTTTTTGGGAATGTTGTAGGATTTGTGCTGTTGAAATTCCGGGCAAGAGTTGACTCTGATCCTCATGGAACTCTTGCGAATTGGAATGTTTCTGATGATCATATTTGTTCTTGGTTTGGTGTAACGTGTGTCGACAATAAAGTCCAGATGCTGTAAGTTCTTGTTTTCTTATATTATGTCTTTGTGATCCTTATCGCAATTTCTGATGAATATTTTGGTTCTGTTCTGTAGGAATCTTAGTGCATGTTCTTTGGGAGGAACGTTAGCTCCTGAGCTTAGTCAATTAAGTGAATTAACATCTCTGTAAGGGTTTTATAAACTTACCTTTTTCCTCGGTTTCTCGAAAGAATATGAAAACAAGAAACTAATTCTTGTTTTCTCTTTTTGTAGAGTGCTATCCAAGAACAACCTCTCTGGTGACATTCCAAATGAATTTGGGACTTTTCCAAAACTGAAGTTCTTGGATTTACGAGATAATAAGCTAAGCGGAGTAGTTCCACCTGAGCTAAACAAAATGTTGTCACCAGAGAACTTGTGAGTTAAAAAGGATTTATTAAACCAAATCAATGTGTTAATGATAAAACAAAAATAACGTTGGCTTTTTGGTGGATTCAGGTTGCTTTCTGGTAACAAATTTGCGAGTTTTATGAAGATAAAGTTCCTGAGACTTCAATCGCTATATAAAGTTCAGTTAAACAAGCATAAAGAGCTGTCTTCTGCTTCCAATGCTGTCTTTGACTGCGAAAATAGAAAACTTGGATACTGGTATATCACCTTTTTTTGCATTAGATGATATGTCAAGATGGTGAAATCTTTGAACAATGTTCTTACATTTTTTAATCCATTTTTAACAGTGTTTCAAGGAGAAGGCTGTTAAGACTAAACAACGCACAAGCTTTCGTATTGCGAATTAAATCAACTTCAAGAATGTACATCTTTTGTTAAACTCATTTTGGTTATATTTGTATTTTTTAATGTTACTGTTTTTCTATGTTTATGTCTCTTCAGGCTGCGAAGGGAACCTCAAGAGAAGAATTATGTCACTAATTATCACCCAAGTAAGCACATAAAAAAAACGTCTTGAAACTTCTGCGGTTGAAACGTATACAAAACTAACACAGTGTTCCTTTTTGAAGGTTCTTCAAAGAATGAAACTAGTGTTCTCAAAAGGCGTGAGTTACTAGAGGGAACAAGTAACTTAGCAGCTATGCCTGCACCTGATGCTCCTAGTCCTTCTCCAGAGACTATAACCAAAGTTTTTCCTCGAAGCAGCGGGTCGTTTCCCGCGTTAACTACTGCGAAGAAGAGGATACCTCCCTTGATCACTCCTCTTCCTCCAACCGCTGAGTACAACAACAACACAAGCTCTGATCCCCCGAGGCAATTCGAAGAAGAAACAAAAGGGTCTAACAATGTTTGGTTGTATGTTGTTATCGGTGTTGCTGCTTTTGTAGCGGTGCTGATAATAATACTGGTTTTATTCTTCTGCCGGAAAAGAGCCGTCAAGAGTATAGGTCCATGGAAGACTGGTTTAAGTGGACAGTTACAGAAAGCTTTTGTAACTGGTAAGAAAAATGGTCTTAGAACTTTTTATTTGGTACCACGATGAGCTGGCTCAACTGGAAAGGACTCGAGGCACTTGTGTCAGAGGTTCTCAGTTTGAATATACTTGATAACCTAAAGAGAGGATTAAACAAATGCTCTTGTCTCCCTTGGGGATTAGTTGGGCCATCTCCTGGTCTACAAAAAAAAAACTTTTTATTTGGTTTTGTTTTAGGTTTGACCTAATGTGAGGAAATGTTTTTCAGGTGTACCGAAGCTAAACCGGTCTGAACTAGAAACAGCCTGTGAAGATTTCAGTAATATAATTGAAGCATTTGATGAGTACACTGTCTATAAAGGAACTTTATCAAGTGGTGTTGAGATTGCTGTTGCTTCAACCGCCATTTTGGAAACTAGAGAATGGACAAGAGCTATGGAAATGACTTACCGCAAAAAGGTAACTCTAAAACATTCATTTCTTTCGCCATTTTCTAGAATCTTGAATTGATTTTTTTGAGAGCTCAATCTTTCAGATTGATACAATGTCAAGAGTCAACCATAAGAACTTTGTGAATCTAATTGGATACTGTGAAGAAGCTGAACCGTTTAATAGGATGATGGTCTTTGAATATGCTCCAAATGGAACTCTTTTTGAACATTTGCACGGTAATAAACATCTTAGTCTTGTCTTCATATCAAAATCTTTTTAGCTTGTTATGATCATCAACCAATCTTTATCGTCTTCTTGTTCAGATAAAGAAATGGAGCATCTTGACTGGAGCGCGAGGATGAGGATAATAATGGGAACTGCTTACTGTCTGCAATATATGCACGAGCTTAATCCACCAATCGCGCACTCTAAACTTGTCTCATCAAGAATCTACTTAACCGATGATTACGCAGCAAAGGTTACTTGCTTGACAAGAAAGATGTTTCGATGGTTCTTGTTTTCTTGCGTGACAAGAAAACTAGTTCAGTGGTGGTATTGAATCATAACCTAATAAAGGCTTTTCTTTTTGCAGGTCGGAGAGGTTGCTTTCAGTTCACAAGCCGGGGTTAAACCGAGAAAACAGATGAGTGGTGATTTAGACCAATCTTCATTGCCATTACCAGCTGAACCGGAGACTAATGTCTATAGCTTTGGAGAATTAATGCTTGAGATTATCTCTGGAAAGCTCTCGGATTCAGATGAAGAAGGATCAATTCTGAAATGGGTAATAATCGTAATTCAAATTAAAATCAACTTTCTGAAATTTACATTAGGAATGTAACACTTTTATGTTTTCAAATAGGCATCAAAGCATCTGGAGAGTGATCATTTGAAAGATATGATTGATCCCACATTAACAACGTTTAAAGAAGAGGAACTTGAAGTGATATGTGACGTGGCAAGGCATTGTCTGAGAATTGACCAAAGTCAACGACCAACAATGAAAGCTGTTGTTGAACAACTAAAACAAGTAATCAACATTTCTCCAGAACAGGCTACACCGAGACTCTCTCCTCTTTGGTGGGCAGAACTTGAGATCTTATCCTCTGAAGCTACTTAACCTGAAAAACGCTTCTCTCTCTCTCTCTCTCTCTCTCTCTCTCTCTCTCTCTCTCTCTCTCTCTCTCTCTCTCTCTCTCTCTCTCTCTCTCTCTCTGTCTTCGAATTGTCACACGTGTCAGAGGTTCACGCTCTCTCTCTCTCTGTCTTCGAATTGTCACACGTGTCAGAGGTTCACGCTCTCTCTCTCTCTCTCTCACAGACACACACACACACTCTCTCTCTCTCTTCACGGTGGACATCGTCGGTTTCCAAATGTTAAAAAGTTGTTATTTTCTGTAATTTCATCATATTAAATTTGTTTCCTGGTTGGTTTTGATAGTGTATCTGGATCCAGATGATATAACGATGAGTTTGTATAATTGTATAATGTCATACATATGCCTATTGTATGTATATTTGTACCTAATTTATGGTGAAAAGTTGTGTGTAACTATTAACTTCGGCTTTTTTAAAACCATTATGTGATGTTTTCTCATTTGTATGCCATCTCTTTATTTATTTATTTATTTATTTTAAAAATGTGCCATCTCTTTATTCTTCCTTCTTTATTTTGACATTGCAACAAATGAGTTTGCAACCAATGTTTTGAAAATCTGACCGGACATCGACTCAATATATCTACTAGTTGACTAGTTGGACCGGTTCAACCGGTCGAAGCGAGTTTTTTATTTTTTTAAAAATTAATATATATAATCATATATTTACATTATTTAGGTCTAAAAATAATTCTACATATAATATATTTTATATTCTCTTTATTAACTAGAAAAATGAATAATAATCATAACTCTAATTATATATACAACAAACAAGTGAATACTATGTAAAACTGAAATTGATAAAAATCAAACGATTGATTGTTTAAATTTACCGTATTCATTTATTTATACAACTAAAGTCTCAGATTTTATGAATATGTCAAAATAAAAATAATATATGAAATATTAAGTTTTAATAACAATTGAAAATATATTATTTATATGTTAATTTTTTAGAACCGGGTTTTAAAATTGACCCGGGTCATTGGTTTTACCGGTTTTTACTGGTTTAACGGGTTTTCTTAAATCCGAGTTTTAAATCAAACCGGACTCGGCTTCTTTGACGAGTCACGGCCGGACCGGTTTGACCGGCCGGTCCGATCCGGTTTTCAAAACCATGGTTGCAACAAATGAGTTTTAAGTGGTTTGTTCAATAACAACGGGTCAGAAGAAGACGAAAAAGAGCGGTAAGATATGTTATGTTGTCACAAATATTTTACCAAAAAAAATATTTTGCACAAAGAGAGTTTTCTCATTAATTTTCATAAAGAATATATGATATTTACTTGGTCACTGCGGCAACGCTCATGCAGTGTCGGCGATATTTACTAAAAAATAATTAAATTATTATCATAGACAATAATTATACTAAATTAGCCTAGTCGTATTTAAGTTAACCCATAGCTAGGAAAGAAGACCGAAGAAAGTCGGTAACTCAGGGGTTGATTGGTAGTTACTCTAGTTGCTCTAGCCATCCAAATTATTTTTCAGCCCCGATATTTTGTCAACTAAACTTTGCTTTATTATCAAAACATACCGCTTAGTTTCCTTTTTCTATAACTTTTTGCTGTAAATAATGTTTTCCCACATTATAAAAAGATGCTCTAGAAGTTTTTAACCGTCCGCAGTCTCTTTGATTCAGTAATTTGACTAATGGTTCAATAATACTTTTATAACTAAAGGTATGGGTTTTAATTCCTAGAAAATTTAAATTATGTAAAATATTATAAAAAAATACCTACGTCAAAAAAAAGGAAAAAAATACTTACAAAAAATTTTCAACATAGCACAAATAATAACGTCATAAATAGATTTTATAAGTCGACTTAAGGTGATGCAATTAGATGTGAACCCTCATAAATTATAATGCATAATTAAACAATGTCAAAAAAAATAACTGAGTTTAATAACATATTATTAATTTTTAATCAGATTTTCATTTAAAAATCAAAGGAAAATTACATCTACAACAAATACTGTTTAAATTCTACAGCAAAAAACCTGAGAGATCCAGCTCAATCAATCAGATCTGCAATTTGCAATTAAATTTCAAATAGATCTAAAATGAATCAAAAGATTAAAAAGACATCTTTGTAGATTCTTTTTAAAGTTAAATGTCTTACATTGCTAGCAAAAGTATTCAATAATACTTCTTGATAGATTAAAACGTGAAACAAACAACTAGTTTTTGTAAAAAAATTATTAAGAAATGATTATTAAAAGAAGAATAGCTTATGTGGGAACATTCTTAATTTTTGCTTCTGGAAGGGATAAATAAAAATGCCACTATAATCTCATTTTTATATTAATGGTTAAATACGAATTAACTTTAGAACACTCTCAAATTTTTTTTCTTCATTTTTATTCACTTGTATTTAGAGTTTTTTTTCTATTGTTTTAATTTTTTCTTTATTCTTGAATATCTTTCTTGGGTCAATTACTTGTTTGGGCTTAAATGCATAAGAGAATATATAGAGATAAAGACCAAATAGACCTAAAAAAAATTTTGTCTCAAAAATAGTACTTAAGGAGAAAAATGACTAAAATAGACTTTATTAAAAGATGTAAATATATATTTATATTCTTGGGTTAACTAATCTAAATTTAGGGTTTAGAGTTATGGGGTGGAGATTTTGGAGTTGAAATTTAAAAATTAAAAAAAATTAAAAATATTAAAATTTTTAAAATAAAAAATGTCTATTTGGTATTTTTTTCTCTCAAGATCTATTTTTGTGATAAAAACTTCAAAAAAAACTATTTTAGAGATTTGTCCGAATATATATCATCGGTAAGATTGTAACGCCTCTATATGCATATCACAAATCGTTGTTACCCATCGAGTGGGATGGAAGCTGGTGACTGGTGTTCTGAATGTTATTACATGTGGTGGCAAAAACTGGAACAAAGAACGCTAGCAGCGTCCCGACATGCAACGAAAGAAAACGATTTTTTTAATCATATACGCGTAAGTGACCAGAAGGTAGATAAATAAATAACTTAATTATCCATATCATAATGCGTTCATACCCTGCGCCTACATGCAGGGTCTCGGACAGAAAACGACACGAAGAAGAGAAACGTACCACGTGTCAACTCTGAATACGTGTCTGGATTTGGTGCTATATATAACCAATTATATCGTTCAGAAAGATTATATGATTTTTTTTTAGAGAGATAAAACTTATGCCGGTAATATTTGGTTTTTCCATTAATTTCCTTCCAGAAAATTTAGAAAATGAAACCGCTCTCTCAAGTTTTCCATTCCTATCATGCCGATTTCATTTGATGCATTTAAATAGTTCTTCGTTATGTCATTATTTATGCATGATAATAGGAGTCTGTCTGACCACTTTGTTTTCGTGGTAAAAGAAAATTAAATTAATTATGCTAGTTAAAATTCATCAGTTATTTCCAATAGTTTTCTTGGAGAAATGGACACGTTTCCAACATATTCTTTTTTTCCCTACACCTCTTTCTAAATCTCTTATCCCCAAAAATGACTAAATAACCCTAAAAATTGATTAAAAGTCACATACGAGATAACCTTCCAAAATAAATATATACTATCAGAAGAAATATTTAAGATTTTATACAATCCTTTTTATATTTTATTGAAAACATTCGGATCTATTAAAAATATAGTAGTATCATACAAGAAATGATTATTAGTGAATATTCTGAAACCTTTTATTTAAATGGAAAAGAGAAACATCTCCTAAAACTTTATTTCCTCTTTGAAGAGGTAAAGTTGCCACATGGAGCACTTGACACCATTTCTGAATTTCTGACCCCGACCTAAAATGCATGTTCTCTTCCGCCGTAAGTATCAAATTTACAACCTAGCTAGAAGAACCACAACGCATTGTTTATCTTAATATACATGTTTGAATAATCCTGTTTTTGTATTTTTTCGGGCTGATGTAATTTTATATACTTATTTTCGAGTGAGTGTGTGTGTCGGCTTCCGTTACTTAGATGAAAGGGTTTCGCTTATCATTTTGACATGACAAGTTGCATTCTCTGTTACTCCTACACGTAATGTCTGCATGCATTATTTATTTTCTTTTGTATCTAATTAAGTTGTTTACTTTTGAGTTGTAATTTTTTTTCACTTATACCGTCGTTTGTTTGTATGTTATAATAGTTTTCCGATTTAGTCTAAATCAGTTTAACCGGATTCGAAATTTGCACCCGTCAATATATTATTTTATAAGTTTACAAAAAATAAATAATATATATCTTATTTTATACAATAAGTTAATTAGAGAAAATGTCCCTGTTCCATTATCTTCAAGATTAGCGTACAGTACTATTATATAAACCCTCGAAATGGAAACAGAATCACACAAACACCCACTAAAAAAAAGGTAACCAATAATATTATTACTTGTAATACAAATAAAAAAAAGATGGCGGGCAAAGGGAAGAACATCGAACAAGCTCAAGAAAGTTGTTATCAAGGGTGGATGAATTTACAAACCCGACGTGTACCTGAGCTTAAGCAAGCCTTGGCTCAACGAAGGTCCCACGAAGGCACCGCCGACGCTGCCACCGATGATAATAAGCTCAGTGAATTAACAAAAAAGATCATTGGGGATTTTAAAGAGTACGCCGCAAAAAGAGCTAATCTCTCACCCGATGTAGCTCGAGCTATTATGCGCCGTCGTGGAACACTCCACTCGAGAACGCTCTGATTTGGATGGGTGGTTGCCGACCATCTTCTTTCTTTAGGCTTGTTTATGCTCTGTGTGGGTCCCAAACTGAGATCCGTGTCACTCAGTTTCTCCGCAACATCGACGGTTACGATACTTCAGGTAAGGGTTTGGACGTTTTCAGTTATTTTGGGATTTTACTTCGGTTTGGTTTTAGTTTCAGTGTAAGATTTTTATTTTCTTTGGTTCAAGAATAGTATACCATCTTCAATCTATTCCCTCTAAATTAAATAAACTTTATAATACAAAAAATATTTACTCTAATGTATTTCTTTAAATACAGAGTAAAAATAAAAGAATGTTATTTTTCATCTATAAAAGTATAGCATTTTTTAAAAGGTAGGTTGGTAGAGATATTCTTAGTTCAATTTGGTTTGGTTCAACAGGTTACGGTGGTGCATCACTTAGCGATCTAACAGCGGAGCAGCTGGCTAAGATCAACGTCTTGCATGTGAAGATAATAGACGAAGAAGAGAAGATGACCAAGAAAGTCTCCAGCCTACAAGAGGACGCGGCTGATATTCCTATATCCACCGTGGCTTACGCGGAGGAACACGTCGGAGAGCCTAATGCGGCGGTGGATCAAGCTCTCGACAAGCAAGAATCAGCTATGTCCACTTTATTGTCTGAGGCCGATAATCTGAGGGTACATACTTTAAGTAAGATCATAGAGATTCTGAAGCCGATGCAAGCGGCGGATTTTTTACTAGCCGGAGAAAAGCTTCATCTTTCTATGCATGCGTGGGGAGGGTTAAGGGATCTCCGCCGTCGTGAATGTATCACTGATGCCGTAGATGATGCCGGAGGAAAGAAGGAGAAGTAGTCGTTATAATACTAGAGATGATATATTATATATATATATATATATATATTTCAATATCCTTATATATTTATTAGCTTATTTCCCAAAGACTTTCCATGAGAAGTGTGCAATGCGTTTGGATTTATATTAATAATATATTTTATATTAGTTTTTTTTGTTTCAGATTATGTGCCCTAATAATAGATATTTTATAATAGTTTTATTTTTCTTTCAGATAAAATAGATGTGCCCTGTCTTTTATGCGAAATCAGATGTCATAGTATGAATAATATACTATTATCTATCATACCAAAAATATTATCTGTTCTTTTTGTTTCGGTATTGTTGTTTTAAGACATTTGATGTTTTAGAGTACTTTAATAACTGGGATTTTTCTTTTCTTTTCTAGTGTCTATCCACGTGGAATTTTAGTCATCAGTACTATTCGTTTGCATGTAAAACTGTGAGTAATGGGCGCAGAGCGACGACAAATAGTTAGAGAAATTGATATTGGTGTGTTTACGTGGCAGTAACATGCTCTCTCTCGACAAGTCAGCTTGGAGATTTTGATCCAAGATTCCATCGGTTTATATTATCCCAAATATTTTATTTTTTCTGATCTATATTGCGTGTTAGGGAACAGTCAAAAAGAAAATTGCAACGGCCTTCGAGTTCCACCAGCTAAAACATCATTTTCGTTTCACTTCATACTTGGTATTCTGACATACATATGTGGTAAGTCCTTCCTTCCATATATCTATTCATAAATCTTGAAAAATACAGGATTTTTAGTATGAGAGCCTTCCGATATTAAAAACTGATTAAACAATAACATTTTCAGCAATACTAAACTCATACACTGGCTAGGATTATAATAAGTTTAAACTCTAAACCATAAATCTTTGGTGTAGTTAAATGTATAATGATTTATTTTATATTTATTTATAAAAAATATGTTTCATGTTTTTATTCCAATCCTAATAAGTGATAACTGTAGAGTGTTATGTCATGGCAAGAATATCCAAGTCTTTAACAAATTTTAGGTTTGATGTGAATTTTATGATCCCAGTTCTCGATTTCTACTAATTCAATTACAAATAATTTCGGATATATAAGAGATTATTGAGAGTTTTTTTAACTAAATGCTTTCAAATTAAAACATAAAATATTACATAATAAAACGATAAATCTTATAGTTGTGTCAAGTTTGCTTGAAACAAGCTTTATGAGTGATTAAACTTGACACAAGCTTTATGAGTGGTTGAATCCTAACCCATGAAACAACAAAGAAAGAGACAATAACAAACAATAGAATGGAAGACAACAGATAGTGATATGAATCACGCCCACTACAAAAAACGAGGTCTGTAGCCTCACTTATTTTTAACTTTTATATCACTTATTGAGTGACACAAATGTATTACCATCACTTAAATAATTGATTCCGATAGTGGCGATGCAATATACGGTATCGGTTATAGTAACTAATGGTTATACTTTCATCAATTATAATAAATAATATTATAATACATCCCTTATCATAACCGATATAATAATTTTGTGACGCTTAGTATAAATGATTTAATTATTTGCATCGATTATTTTAAACGTTCTAAATACTTGCATCAGGTTTTTTAGATGATGCATTTTTTATCATTTGAAATATGTGATGTTAATATTAGCATTACTTCTTATAAACGATGGAAAATGTGTTATCAGTTATAACAATTGTTACTAATAATTGTAACGCTTTTGTTTAAGTGATTGGAAAAAATTGTCTCACTTATTTTAATTGATGTTAATATATCACTGTTGCATCATTTAATATATTTGCTACTAATACTCACACATCACTTATTTAACTAATGTAATATATTTTCGTTCAATAATTACAAATTAAATTCATTAAAATAATAACAATTTATTAAGAATATAAAATAAATAATTTAAGATAAATATCAAAATGCATACAAAAGTCTGATATTAAAACGTGAACCAAACATAAAAACCATAGTAGCTAATAAAATAAATAATCCAACCAATGCTCTAAACTTAATTATTAAAAGTGCATGCAGCCGCCGTACTCTAATTCACATGATTCCTGTTTTGGGTTGCCTGTAAAAAATATCAGATTAGATTTATTTCTTTTGAATTAAAGAGTAATTCTTAAATTAAATAAATAAAGGTTTAGCATAAATCTCATAAAATACCTCAGAATTTTGTCGATTGACCAAATTTGATAAAATATCAGCAAAATTTGGTTGATTGGCCAAGTTTGATAGAACACCAACTAAATTTGGGACCGCTCCATTAGTCTACATATACAAAATAATATTTAGTAACCAATATAATACACCAATAAAATATATAACACTAATTAGTATAGAATAACATGAACATTAGTAGCACCAATTAATTGTTGGATCATTCCTGCTAAATTCTGAAACTTGTGACTTTAGCTCAACAACTTCAGAATTTGACGCTTCTAGATTTGGAGTATTGGACATTTTCAATAACTTTGAAGGTGTAGGTCCACGTCCTAGACAACGGACTCGTCCTGATCACTCTGGTCCAAAAACTTTGGAATATTCATCGTCTGAACTTGCAATGATATTTGATCTTTCAACTGAAAGATTTTCACTCATTAAAAGTGTGAGTTCGTCCTGAAATATTTTAAAAATATATAAAAATTTACAATTTAATAGTCTTATAAATTTTAATATTTAAAAGAACTAACCGCACGATTTTTTGCTTTTTCACAAACAAAACTTCCATCAGACTTTTTACGGCTTGCAATGAAAAATTCTGCTCTGCATAGTGTTCTTCCTGTTTGGTCTTTCAATAGAAATATAAGAAAAAAATATTAACTTATTGTCCGATATAAACATAAATATGTACCTACATGAATGGTTTGAAGAATCAACAAATTAAGCAAACATAAATTACTTACAATGTTGCGTCGCTTCCTCGCAAAACTCTTTCTTCCGCAGACATGTGGCAAAGTATTCTTTTTCTGGTTATTGATATTCCGTTCACGCATTTTCTGAAATTTTATATGTAATACTATTTTTTTTTTCCGAAATCTAGTAAGATGTATTAATATATAGTATATTCAATAAATAAACATACCTTCCATTTTTCCGTGAATCTAAAGAAAACAAAATCATTCCATTGATCTTCCGGAACCATGACAGGACGATTCAGAATTGTTTCAGTACGGTCATTGCGTTTGTACATCTTCCAGAGACGAACTTTAAAATCCTTGCATCTGCTCCCTAATACACTTAGAACATAGTTCTTTTTTTGTGTCCGAGTTATCAAACCAGAATTTTGTCTGTAACAAAAGCCATTGATTTTTTATTACAAAAAACTATTTAGAAAGGTATAAAACCCAATAACTATGTTGCAAGAGTAATAATATTTTTTGTTACCAGAATAATGTCCCAGGCTTTGTCCTTCCTGTGAGGAGCAAATACCCTCCAATCGGCATAGTCAATTGGCAACAAATTAACATCATTGCTCAACTGACCTAACCAAGACCCCAATAAACCTCCAGAATCTTCATCAGGCTGGCCACAATCTTCATCAAAATGAACTATCACTTTTCGGTTTTGCAATTTCCAAACTTCTTTTGTTGTCAACGTTTGTTCTTGTATTTCTCCATTTGCATCTATTTAATAATCAGACAATGCATTAGTTATCAAAACTAAAACTAAATATATATCAGTTATATAACACTAATATGTGTGAATAAAAAAACTAAATGTTACCTCTGATTTTCACTTTCCATTTGAAAGTGTTACACTCTGGAGCAAACTGTGGTGGACAACTGAAATCCAACTGCGTCTCTAAAAACTGTGAGTCCTCCGGTGCTTGCGTATCATCAGAATCTGTAAAATCCATAACTCTACACAGAAAAATATAAACCTAGTTAATATAGAAAAATATACTGATGAAATCATATTAATGATAGTTAAAACTAGTAATATTTGAAATAATTATGTTATATAACCAGAATTGTAAGCACTATAAATATTTACTTCTTCAAAAAATATTATGATAGGCTATTATCTCCCATGTCATATAAATCTCTAGGTTGGACATGCACAGCGATATTCCATCCTTGCTCACATGGGTCTTCTGCATAATACACCATTTTTGCTTGAGAGGCCAAGACATATGGTTCGTCTTCTTCTTCATCCCCCGTGTGTAATAAACGATCAAAGTTCACCATATTATGACCATAAACATCATGTTTGTAGCCTCGACTACTGCGAGTATCAGCCCATTTACACTTGAAAAGCACAACTCTAAAAATCTCATAATAGTTTAGTTCGATAACTTCTACTAACTTCCCATAATAAGCTATATCTCCTGCTTTAGGATTTTGATCATGCGAGCTCGCATAACTCACCGTATTAGCATTCACATAAACACCACGGTTTTGTGTCTTCAGGCCATCTTCTCTTCCTGATGCTCTAAACTTATAGCCATTGATATTATATGATGAATATTTCACTACTTTTTCAGATGGGCCCAAAGCTAAGCATCTAATATCGTCAGACACATCTTCAACATCATTTTTTTCTACCATATCTTTTAGCCATTTCCCAAAATTAAGATGCACTTCTCTGTCAACATCTAAGACGTGACTCCGCTTGCTTTGACGAATCTTTTTCTTGTTAAGCTCTTTTTTGTATCACCTAAATTAACCATTCAAAATAGATGGTTTACTAGTTAAAATATAAACGAATTTAAAGTAGAGTACGAATTGATTAATATAGAAAACTTACTCTCTCAAATGATCTAAGAATTGACAATTTATCAATATAAACCGATGTGCCTGTTGTCTCTCGACATAACTAAGTGTAAACATGACCAGCTCCGACAAATCGGCCTACACTTGGGAAACTTGATTGAAGCTCCGAGTTTGATGTATGATTTTCCACTAATGAAGGCCGATCATCAACTCTTCCAACTCTGTTGAATCTTGTCTGTATATCATTGAGATACATTGAGCAAAATGTAACACATTCATCAGCCAAATATTGCTCGCATATAGATCCTTCAGGTTTGGCACGATTACGAACATAAGATTTGAAATGTCCAAGAGTTCTGCACATATATTAATTATGTGAGATACTCCTATAGTCACCAGTCATGAAATATTTATGTGACTAATAGTTTACGACAATTACCTTTCAATTGGATACATCCAGCGAAAAGCCACTGGTCCACCTTGTTTTGCTTCTTCAACGAGATGCACAGTTAGATGTACCATTACCGTGAAAAACGAGGGAGGGAATACCATTTCCATAGTCATTATAATATGCTCATGTAGTTTATCTAATTCGTCTGGATCAAGGAACCTTGCTTATATATTTCAGAAAAAACGAGATAACTCAATAATGACAGATGTTACATCTTTTGGAAGCAGATTCTGAACTGCTATTGGCAATAAATCTCTCATTATAATATGAGAGTCATGACTTTTAAGACCAGATAGCTTTTGCTTCTTTACATCAACACAACTAGATATATTTGATGCATATTCGTCCGGCAGTTTTACATTTTTTAAGACACCTAAGAAAATATCTTTCCCTCTACGATCCAAAGTGAAACTTGCTGGTGCATATTTATCATTATTATCAGGCCACAACTCAGAGCGAATACCAAGCTCACGGAGATCTTTTCTAGCACCTAAGTTATCTTTTGACTTCCCCTTGTCGTCTAACAACGTGTAAACAATATTGTCAAACACATTTTTTTCTATATGCATAACGTCTAAATTATGTCGCAGGACCATGGATTCCCAATAAGGCAAGTCAAAAATATACTCTTCTTTTTCTACTGTTGATCATCACACTTTTCCAGACCACTTCTGTCTCTCTTTTTACCAACCAAGTCACGTCTCTTTCCAAGAGTAATATCAACTCTTCCTTGTTGATCTTTGATTGTAGAACTTGTTGGTGTAACCGGTGGATTTCTAATTTCTACAGTTCCATCAAAAGTAGCTTTATTTTGCCGATACTTATGATTTATGGGAAGGAAACAACGATGGCCCATAAAACAGTTTTTTTCCATAACGTAAACGTCGACCTTGCAGCTTGGACATGCCAATGCTGTATAAGTGTTCCAACCGGATAAATTTCCAAAACCCGGAAAATCACCTATTGTCCACATAAGAGCTGCTCTCATGCTAAATGTGTGATTTGTTGAAGCATCTCGAGTTTGAATTCCATCAAACCATAACTCCTTTAGTTCTTTAGGCTGTAAGAATACATCAATATCATTTCCAGGCATTTTTTTCCAGGAATAATCATAGAAAGGATCATCGATGTTTACTTCATTGATATCCATGGAGGAAGGTTATATGGAAATAGGATCACCGACCATATACTATAATTCGTACTTAATGTACCAAATGGGTTAAAACCATCAGTGGCCAAGCCAAGACGAACGTTTCTTGGATCCGATGCAAATTCAGGAAACTGTAAATCAAAAGCCTTCCAAGCTCCACCGTCTCGAGGATGCCTAAGCTTTCCATCACTGTCAGGAGCAGTTGCATGCCATCTCAAAATCTAAGTATTTTTTTACGCCATTTGTATAGTCTTGAGATAAACGAGACTTGTTTATCCATGACTTATCCATAATGACCTAAGAAATATACATATATATATATATAAATTATTTTTTGTATATAGTTAAAGTAACGATACATATGATTTCATAATAGAAAGCTTTTTTAATTAAGAAGATCCATAACTTGGCTGATATGTAAGTATAAGAGTCATACATCTCATCTTAAAAATGACTGGTTGTTAAATTTTAACACTAAAACTAAACAAGTGTATGATATTCATAGAAATCTTAACAAGTCAAAAGGATGTAAAACTCATGATTTCAAACTCAATAGATCCAAACAAATCAGTTATTAAACCTAAATCAGAATAAGAAGCTAAAACAACAAAAAAGACGAAGCTAAAATTAAACGACAAAAAGTAAATAAGGATTGGATTGTCTAAAGAGCAGTGAATTATTTTAACACCAATGAATAGGAAACCGATGAAACCAAATCAATAATTTACTTGTTTAGATAGAAATTACGTGTCAATATTCTCCTATCATTAGATTAACAGAGAAAAAGAGGTAATACAATTTACCTCGTTAAACGCCGTAAGATGATTTGATTCACGAAACTCTTCAATGATAGGTTTCTCTTGAAAAGCCTTAACTCAAAATACCTTTATGGTGAGTATTTGATATATAAAGATATTATATAGATATATTTCACTTCCAGCCTAATGCAGAATATTTGAGGGAATCCTAAAAAAAAAATTATTCAGAAAATTATCAATAGAAAGAAATCTCAACCACGATATGATAAAAAGTAAACTTATTAAATAAGTTGTTAGATTCACTATTTATCCACTCAATTAATTGAATAACAAGTATTTTAAAAATAAATGCATCAGTTATCTAACCGTTCAAAATTTATTAATTTGCGTTAGTTTTTGAAAGTGATGCAAATATGTACTTATTAGCATCACTTGTAATGAATCGACACTAAAGAATTTACAATGACATCACTTGTGAAAACTGACGTAAAACTGCATAATTGGCATCATTTAGTTTTAAGTAATTCTAGTTTGTGTCAATAAATTTTCCAATACATTATAATTGATGCTACAGACTTCGTTTTTTGTAGTGACATGAAACATATATTGATTCGGCTTCTATATTGATTGTATAATTCTAATCTGATCATTCCTCTTGCATATCTTGAACAATTTTAAATATTCATCTTGAATAATATTTCTTCAATAATAACATTCATGGAATTCCCCAGCTCCACCGTAAAGCCACACGTTCCTTTACCCATTAATCTAGTGATAAAAGAGTAGCCGCATGATTCCCAATATTCTTGTAATGAAAGAAATCTCAACCACGATATGATAAAAAGTAAACTTATTAAATAAGTTGTTAGATTCATTATTTATCCACTCAATTAATTGAATAACAAGTATTTTAAAAAATAAATGCATCAGTTATCTAACCGTTCAAAATTTATTAATTTGCGTTAGTTTTTGAAAGTGATGCAAATATGTACTTATTAGCATCACTTGTAATGAATCGACACTAAAGAATTTACAATGACATCACTTGTGAAAACTGACGTAAAACTGCATAATTGGCATCATTTAGTTTTAAGTAATTCTAGTTTGTGTCAATAATTTTTCCAATACATAACTTGGCTGATATGTAAGTATAAGAGTCATACATCTCATCTTAAAAATGACTGGTTGTTAAATTTTAACACTAAAACTAAACAAGTGTATGATATTCATAGAAATCTTAACAAGTCAAAAGGATGTAAAACTCATGATTTCAAACTCAATAGATCCAAACAAATCAGTTAGTAAACCTAAATCAGAATAAGAAGCTAAAACAACAAAAAAGACGAAGCTAAAATTAAACGACAAAAAGTAAATAAGGATTGGATTGTCTAAAGAGCAGTGAATTATTTTAACACCAATGAATAGGAAACCGATGAAACCAAATCAATAATTTACTTGTTTAGATAGAAATTACGTGTCAATATTCTCCTATCATTAGATTAACAGAGAAAAAGAGGTAATACAATTTACCTCGTTAAACGCCGTAAGATGATTTGATTCACGAAACTCTTCAATGATAGGTTTCTCTTGAAAATCCTTAACTCAAAATACCTTTATGGTGAGTATTTGATATATAAAAATATTATATAGATATATTTCACTTCCAGCCTAATGCAGAATATTTGAGGGAATCCTAAAACAAAATTTATTCAGAAAATTATCAATAGAAAGAAATCTCAACCACGATATGATAAAAAGTAAACTTATTAAATAAGTTGTTAGATTCATTATTTATCCACTCAATTAATTGAATAATTTTTCCAATACATTATAATTGATGCTACAAACTTCGTTTTTTTGTAGTGACATGAAACATATATTGATTCAGCTTCTATATTGATTGTATAATTCTAATCTGATCATTCCTCTTGCATATCTTGAACAATTTTAAATATTCATCTTGAATAATATTTCTTCAATAATAACATTCATGGAATTCCCCAGCTCCACCGTAAAGCCACACGTTCCTTTACCCATTAATCTAGTGATAAAAGAGTAGCCGCATGATTCCCAATATTCTTGTAATGAACGTGTTGTCCCATCATATTCTTCATGGTTAGATTTTGAAGTCTTGTTTTTGATAACACCAATGGAATCTCTCACGTTGACTTTTATTGTCTTGAACGCATCTTTCTGAAATATGAATCTACGTGATGGACAATAATCATGTCTCAACATAATTATCATATATCGCAGGATCAAAAATTTCTTTGTACTCTCCATGCAAATCTTCGGGTTGAATTAAAAGGATATTCAGACATTTGATAAAAAGATCTAAGCAAAATGGTAATTAAGGAAATAAAATCGAACTTCAATTAAGAAATCAAAGTGCCAGTTCTGATATCAACTAATGTAGCAGAAGCTACAATGTCAGAAAGAGAAGAAGATCTCTACAACAAAATTGAGATATATGGAGAACCAATTTTAGACGTCTATGAAGAAGAACTAGCTCATGATATTAGTTATGAAGAAATTTCGGTTAAAGGAGAAAGATACTTTGTACAGTCTTTTGACTTTGGAGGCCTAATGTTTGATGGTAGAGATGTTTCAGATTCTTCCAATAACTTACACCAAGATATTGTTTTCGTCTGTCTTCAAAAGAAGGAAGATTTGAATTTAACACCACAAGGGCCTCTTGAATTTCAGAAAAACATGGACGAGAAACATACATATATGAGTAGGGAGAAGAAATATATGAGTTGTTTTTCATTTCCAAAGAATAATAATACACAAATACACGAGGAACCACCAGATCATGGTCAACAAGTTCTCGTGTCACAAGAGAACCTTGTCTATGTTCAGATGGCGAAAGATGCAAACAATGTTGTGAACTTTTGTTTCACTCATACAGAGAATGCCCAGGAGATGAGCATCACTTTGAAAGAAGATGTTGTAAACCGCATTCCCAAAGGTGATTCTGAGGAAAGAGACCCAGTGATTGTTTTCCACCATGGAGGAGCTCCAGATAAGTGTAATAGGCCGTCAAATAGTAATGGTAGAGCTCATTCCTTTTTTCGTAAAAAGAAAGATCCCTACGACGAGATCTATAAAGATCTTGTGTTTGAAATTTATTTTCCAGAAATCAATGTTATGAAGAATGGGGTAAAGCTGATTTTGGGGTCACTGACGTTATTGAGAATGGTCAGCATGTATTTATTAATCAACGGAGAATAATAAAAAGTGATTTCCATCGAAGCTACAAGAGTAATCATGGAAAAGAAGATATCTATGTGGGCATTTCTCTCGAAGTTCACTGCTGAAACTTCTCGAGAAGATCCACTAAATCTTCTATCTTATTGCCAATTTTTGATTGGTCATACAGTTCTTGCTAGGTTGAGTACAAGAACACTAAACAATTCACGAAATCATGTGGATTGTTTCATACGAAAAAGGCTTTCACTCGATCAATTAATTGTCTTGTTTACACTGCTTGGTATGACCGGTGCGTTATTCGTTACAATACATATTTGTGAGGTTATTTTGCAACCTCTAGGATTTTCTCTATGGATACCTTGGTTTGATCTGCAGGTTGTACTTGAGCCTTTCAGCAAAGCACTAATTTGGGTGCCATAACAGGGGCGCGGTGTTCACAGCACCGCCATGGAATTACTCTCTTTAGTCTTGACACTCTTTTTCTATTGCGACAAAAGCGCAAGTTGAGCATCCTCTCAATGTTGTTGTCGTGTTTTGTGGTGGAGAATGTATTGGACTATTCATGGTCACGGACCATGACGGACGATCAAATTTTTCAATGTCTTATGGTCTGTGTTAGGGGTCAGTATAGAGTGGTTAGTGTCATTATCTTTGCTGAAAAAGGGTGGAAAATTTAACGTGGCCACCATGGGCTTGTGAGGTCCTTATGATTTTCCATCAAGTATTCTCAAATGACTCATCATACTCTTTGAGATCTTATTGTTTGCAACTGAGTTACATGGGGGAGACGTTAAGTGGTCAATTAGAGATGTGCTTAATAATATACTATGGATCTACTACAGCTACACTTTAGTTGGCACTGCTTGTTGTTGTAACGTTCCTTGTGAACCAAGGAAGTTGTTATTGCGCTCTCACTGCTCTCAGTTTTATTTTCAATGTGTAATGGGAGAAAGAATAATCACATCAGACATTTTAAGCAAAGTGGAATGTTTGTTATACAAGGTTTGTGAGAAGTTTCTTCCACCGTTGCAATCACTTATTGGTTACTTTTGGATATTATACAAATGTTACTGGATGATGTTTGTTGTGCAACATTTTTTGGAAACATGCTGGATGTGCAGAATTTCCACCACCACAGGCTATTTGATCTCTTGATTCGTGCAAACCATTTTGTGGACCAACGAACACATAGCCACGTGGGAGTCTTCCGGGAATTATTTGGTAATGGTGTTGTATGTGTGAATTATAATGAAACTTATCAACAGACAGTTTGTGCAAGTTCGAGATGATCCATGTTTGGTTTCTTTTGATACTGGTATAGTGACTACATTTGATCCATCGTGGCATGTATTGTCTTACGGAACAAGGGGAACTTCACATTCTTGTGACCACCATGACCTCCCAACATATTTGTTTCTCCTTTTCACATGTTCACAGTCACAGCAGTACATGTGGCGTTTTATTTTTACATTCCATTGCAAAAGGTGTTCTCATTAGGATTTTATAAGGGACGATGGGGAGTTGTATTTTCTCAGATTTGGGATTATTCGTCAGCAACAAAGCGATTATCTGGTGGGAGAAGATTAGCTTCTTGTATGCATGGCTGCTGGACAATGAATGTCACAATATGTTTCTTCGTCATGTGTTCACGACTGTGCTATTGTTGTTCTTGCCGACTTTAGTATTTCTATTTGAAATTCATGGTGAAGCTTTGACGTTGGAAATCATAGCTGATCACATCCCACATTTGGACTCCTTTTCCATGTCCACAACATTTTTTTATTGGAGGCATATTGTTTGTGAAACATGCAATATGTGGTATGACAATTCAAAATCAAACAAGACACAACAACCTAACTGCAACAACACACCTCGTGCGTTGGAAGCTGTTAATGTCCACATCAAGAACACGTGTTATTCTAAACGGCAAAAGGTTTGTATGAGTTGATAATGAAGAGCTAGATTCGTGGGCGAATATTTTCTCACCCGGAAGGACTGATGCAGTGCATACATCTAACGTGGGCCATGGGTTGAACGATGGGTTTGGTATGGTTTCAACTGTAAATAAAGTTTATATTTTACTTAACCATTATACTATCAGTTTTAGATAAGTATAAATCCTTTTAGATTAAAATGCAAAGATATGAACGATCTCATTAACGTAGTATTTATAGCTTAGATCTATAGCTTTGTAAAACCATTGATATATTGAGTAAGGTTTTCTTAGAACTTTCAGTTCTTCTTCCTTGTTTTTGGTATTCTTTAGAATCAACGATTATCAAGAACCCTCGTTTGAGCAGCCATTTTTTGGAATCATCGATCATCGAGTTCTCGTCGAGCGAAAATTCCTTTTCGAATCAACGATCTTCGAGCCTATCACGTTGAAGCTGCGCCAGTTTGGTATCAAAGCTGGTGTTTTGGTTTCTTAATCAAAACTCTTTTCTTGAATCATGGTGAAGTTGTTCGCTGAGAGTGAAGAAACCGTTTACACAGAAGTTATTGGTGATCCTTCGATCTTTATGATGATGATGGTTGGATTCATTACGACAACAATGAGTTCTAGGTCAAAGACGTAGACAATTGGAGAGATGAAGTATTTCTCTAAAAGAATCTCGTGGACGTCAAAAAATTGGAGCTAAACAACTCATGTTTTGGAAATTACGAAGCCATTTGCGCTTTTGTAAAAAGCAATCCAATAAAAGCCACAACACATCATCATAATAAGAGAGAGTACATGAAGACAAAAGATGAATTCTTTGCATTAGGTCTTGTTACAGTGGACTTGAAGATTAAAGGTGTTGGAGTAACCTTGAAGAAAGCTTAAGGTACAAGTAAAGCTATTCCTAGTTGGTTTATGATCTTTAGAGATAAGGATCATAATATGTTTTGTGTTTTTACAACTAGGAATAGGAATTGTGATACTTATATAAAGCTATGTCGTGTGTTGACATAAGCTACGATTTATGAATGATTTGTGATTTGGAAGCTTTAGTTTTTTTAAAGAGTTTTTCTAAAGCATTGAAGTGATTAATAAGATTTGAGATTTTGTGAATTCAAACTTGTGATTCTATATTTGGAATCAGAGCCGATATCGCCATGAGCGACATTAAAGACGAAGCAGAGACGAACACCAAAGATGATGGACCTTCAACGATCAGATTTCCGATGCTTACCCCTACCAACTATACTGTCTGGGCCATACGAATGAAGATTGCTCTCAAAGTCAATGAAGTATGGGAGACCATCGAACCAGGAAGCAAAATCGAAAAGAAAAACAACATGGCTATCACCCTCATCTTCCAATCAATACCCGAAACATTGATCCTTCAGGTTGGAGATCTTGACACGGAGAAAGCTGTGTGGGATGCGATTAAAGGAAGACATGTTGGAGCAAAGAGAGTACGTGAGGCACGGTTGCAGACATTAATGGCAGAGTTTGATCGACTCAAGATGAAAGAAGGAGACACTGTGGACACCTTCGTTGGTAGGATATCAGAGATAATATCAAAATCTGCTTTTCTTGGAGAAGTCATTGAAGAGTCCAAAATTGTGAAGAAATTTTTAAAGAGCTTGCCAAGAAGGAAATTTATTCATATTGTAGCATCTCTTGAACAACTTCTTGACCTACAATCAACAAGCTTCGAGGATGTTGTTGGAAGAATAAAAGCCTATGAGGAGAGAATTAGCGAAGAAGAAGATGAATCTTATGATGATCAAGAGAAGCTGATGTATACAAATTCATACTCCAATCAAGAAAGTAATAGCGTTAGTTACAATAGAGGACGAGGGCGGGGTGGTCGTTCTGCTTGGAAAGGAAGAGGCCGTGGCCGCTCTGGAACGTTTCAGATTCAGAGAGACGCATACAGACAAGGACGCGTTAGAGATAATTCACATATTACATGCTGTTGAAGCTTCAAGTGATTGTCCGGACAGACTGTTGAAGCTTCAAGAGACCGTTGAAAAAAAGGATGAAGATACTCAAGAAGCACATGAACTGATGATGAATGAGGTTGTTTATCTCAATGAGAAGAAAGCGAATCCCAGTGCCTTTGAGGCTGAATCCGATATGAATAATGTGTGGTATCTCGACAATGGAGCAAGTAACCATATGAGTGGTAATCGTCTATTTTTCTAAAAACTAGATGAAACCGTTACAGGTGTGGTACATTTTGGTGATGATTCGAGAATAGAGATAAAGGGAAAAGGTGCAGTTC
Organism: Moricandia moricandioides; assembly: GCA_905132885.1. Classification (NCBI taxonomy): domain Eukaryota; kingdom Viridiplantae; phylum Streptophyta; class Magnoliopsida; order Brassicales; family Brassicaceae; genus Moricandia; species Moricandia moricandioides. Next base: position 32,283 of record CAJHQQ010002058.1, read on the forward strand.
GCTTTGTCTTTAAAGGAGAGAAGAAGATCTTAAACAATGTTTACTACATACCTGGACTTCGAAGCAACATTGTGAGCTTAGGGCAAGCTACTGAGGTTGGATGCGAGGTGCGGATGAAGGATGACACATTTATGTTATTGGATCGTATGGGACAGCTAATGATTAAGACGATGAGATCGAAGAACCGTCTATACAAAGTCCTCCTGCAAGTCGATCAGATACAATGTCTGCAAATAAAATCAGCGACAAAGTCATCAAAGTGGCACGCACGGTTGGGACATATCAATAAAGAGACAATGAAGATGATGGTTAGTAAGGATCTTGTGCTTGGTATCTCCAATATCTCAGAAGATAGCAAAGAAACATGTGTATCTTGTTTACTTGGAAAACAAACCAAACGACAGTTTCCACAAGCAACGTTGTATCGAGCTACCAAATAACTTGAACTCATTCATGGTGACCTTTGTGGACCTTTCACACCAGCAACACCAGCACATAAAAGATACATATTTGTGCTTATTGATGATTACTCCAGATATATGTGGAGCATACTTCTAGAGAGAGAAAATGAAGCTTTTGAAAAGTTCAAACGATTCAAGGTACTTGCTGAACAAGAAACACAAGCAAAGATAAAAACTTTTCAGACAGATAGGGGAAGCGAGTTTATTTCCCGTGAGATTCAACTATATTGTGAGAAGAACGGCATCAAACATCACTTGACAGCTCCCTATTCACCTCAGCAGAATGGAGTTGCGGAACGACGCAATCGAAAACTTCTAGAGATGACAAGAAGCATCTTGAAACACATGAACATGCCAAACTCTTTTTGGGGAGAAGCGATAAGGCATGCCACCTACCTAATAAACAGAGTTGCAACAAGAACTCTTGATGGAAAAACACTATACGAGGTATTGAGAGACCGAAAGCCAAATCTTGGTCATTTAAAGGTATTTGGGTGTGTGTGCTATGCGAAGACAAATACAGCAGGACGTAAGAAGTTGGACGATAGAACAAGAGTACTTGTTCACCTAGGAACATAGTCGGGGTCAAAGGCCTATCGACTATTTGACCCTTTAAGCAAGAGGATCGTAGTGAGTACAGATGTTTTGTTCGACTAAGAGAAAGAATGGAACTGGAGGCTAGCCGAACAAACATCAAGTGAGGACCCGGGAGAGCTTACCTTTAGCCTACCACGTTTGAGCAGCTCAGAGGATATAGAAACATCATCTGAGACGAATGTGAATTTGAACGATACCCCTGGAGAACCCAACATTGTCGAGATCGACGAAGAAGAACATGATGATGGTGAGGAAGGAAGTTTTGTGTTACAGCCAAGACGATCGTCACGTGTGACTGTAAAGCCCTCATACCTAGATGATTACATTCTCATAGCTGAGACAGAATGTGAACGATTGCTGGTAATGATAAACGAAGAGCCTTGGGACTTTAGTGAAGCAAAGGGTTTGAAGGTGTGGATCGAAGCCTGCAAAGACGAGCTTTTCTCGATAGAAAAGAATCATACGTGGGATCTCGTAAAACTTCCCAAAGGTGTGAAACCAATTGGTCTCAAATGGGTATTTAAGATCAAACGCAATGATGATGGAAGCATCAGTAAGTATAAAGCACGCTTAGTGGCAAAGGGGTATGTTTTCAGAGACATGGTGTGGACTTTGATGAAGTCTTTGCTCTAGTGGTGCGTGTCGAGACTATACGACTTATCATTGCCCTTGCAGCTTCGAATGGGTGGGAGATACACGACCTCGATGTGAAAACTGCTTTCCTCCATGGAGATCTTGTCGAAGAAGTATATGTTACTCAACCGGAGGGATTTGTCGTTGAAGGAGAAGAAAATAAAGTGTATAAACTTAAGAAGGCTCTCTATGGTTTACGTCAAGCACCTAGGGCCTGGAACGTTAAGCTGAACACTATCTTACGAGGGCTAAACTTCTCGAGATGCTCGAAAGAGCCATCACTCTATCGTAAAGAAGTGAATCAACAGCTTCTTATTGTAGTGGTCTATGTAGACGACTTGCTTGTTACTGGATCATCATTCCGAATGATAGACGAGTTCAAACAAGAGATGGCAGCCAAGTTTGAGATGAGTGATCTTGGCAAACTAACTTACTACTTGGGAATAGAAGTCTATCAACATGAAGGAGGCATTATACTAAAACAAGATCGATATGCTCGTAGGATACTTGAGGAAACTGGTATGGGTTCGTGCAATTTGATACATGTACCGATGGAGCTTAATGCAAAGTTTTATAAGTCGCCCGAAGAAAGGAATGTTGATGAGAAAGAGTATCGCCGGAGCATTGGCTGTCTCAGATATTTACTTCACACCCGTCCCGATTTATCGTTTAGTGTTGGAGTGCTTAGTAGGTTTATGCAAGAGCCCAAGGAATCACATGGAGCAGCCTTGAAGCAAGTCTTGAGGTATTTGCAAGGAACGTGCTCACTGGGAATCCGTTTCTGTCGCAGCAAAGACATGAAGTTGGTAGGCTACAGCGACAGCTCTCATAATATTGATTTGAATGATGGAAGGAGAACAACTGGGCACATATTTTACCTTGGTGAAAGTCCTATAACCTGGTGTTCTACTAAGCAAGAAATAGTTGCTTTGTCATCTTGCAATGCTGAGTTTATGGCAGCAACTGAAGCAGCAAAGCAAGCAATTTTACTTCAAGAACTCTTGAGTGAGACCATTGGAGAGGAGTGCAAACGTGTGACTATCAAAGTTGATAATAAGTCAGTTATTGCACTTACGAAGAATCCTGTATTTCATGGACGCAATAAGCACATGCATAGGAGGTTTCACTTCATTAAAGAGTGTGTTGAGAATGAACAAGTTGAGGTGGAGCACATAGCCGGGAATGAGCAACGAGCTGATATATTGACTAAGTCACTTGGTAGGATCAAGTTTAAAGAGATGAGAAGATTGATTGGTGTTGAAGATGGGAGTGAAGATGAGTTCAAGCTTAAGGGGGAGATTGTTGGAGTAACCTTGAAGAAAGCTTAAGGTACAAGTAAAGCTATTCCTAGTTGGTTTATGATCTTTAGAGATAAGGATAATAATATGTTTTGTGTTTTTACAACTAGTAATAGGAATTGTGATACTTATATAAAGCTATGTCGTGTGTTGACATAAGCTACGATTTATGAATGATTTATGATTTGGAAGCTTTAGTTTTTTGAGAGAGTTTTTCTAAAGCATTGAAGTGATTAATAAGATTTGAGTTTGTGTGAATTCAAACCTGTGATTCTATAAAAGGGATGGAAAGGAAAATTTAATATTTTTTATTTAAAAGAAATTTGTAACATCCCGATTTCTGGTATAAGTGGAACGGCTTAAGATAATTGATTTGGCTACCTATGTCACCAAAGTTGACTTTCCTTTTCTGTCACACATCCGTTTAGAACTCCAGAGTTAAGCGTGCTTATGCTGGAGTAGTGAAAGGATGGGTGACCTATCAGGAAGTGATTCGCGATACTGTGCGAGTGAGGCTAAACACGGAGAAAGGTCAGGTGGTGATTGTAGGGTCAGTAAACAATAATTTCGAGCCTTGGAAAATTCACGTACTGACCGTTAGAACGGGATGGGGCCCACGGGCCAAGAGAGCGGGCGTGGGTGGCTCATTAATCGTGGGCGGCCCATTAGTCATGGGCGGCCCATTAGTCTTGGGTGGACGAGGGGTTAACAACTTCTCTGTGGGAGTGATGTTAAAGGGTGAGGTCTTGGGTTCGAGTAACGCCAAGCGCACCAATAACCTATTTGTGAGCCGAGGCCTATGGGTGAATTCGGGCAGATTGTATCACAAGGGAGGGGTTAGGGTCGATGCGCTGCAGCGCCAGCTGGGTCCCACGGGGAGGGCTATCACATAAAAGTCTACTTTTATGTAATGGTCTACCCCACAACTGGGCGGATCAGCCGGCCATGCAGTGCACCAACCCTAACCCCTTCCCTGTGATACAACCTGCTTGAATTCACCCTAGGCCTCGGCTCATAGGTAGGTTATTGGTGCGCTTGGCATTACTCGAACCCAAGACCTCACCATTTAACAATCCTCCCACAGAGACTGTCACTAATTACAATATCATCAAAGGAAGATAAAAAGAAAAAGATTAACTCAAGATAATGGTTAAGATTCGAGACGAATCTTTCTAACCCGAAGAAAATTATGCAGAGAGAATATTTGGAAAATATTCTTAATAGTATTATCTAGTTTATTATTAATAGGATAATTATCTTTATTATTTTATAATTTTTACGGTTTTCTTATATATTCCTATTTGTGTTTAGGTTTGTATTCAATTTATGATTTGATTAATAAAATTAAAGAGTTTTCTCTTTGTTCTTTTTTTCCGGTAGATCTCAACGAATTTAAAAGACATTGATCTTAGGTATTCTTAAACTAAATAAGATCTTTGTATTATCATAACTTCCACTATATCAAAATTGACTAGGATTCATCTGAAAACAATAGCAGAATGTAAAGTGAAGATCAAGTTGATGAAACAAATGAAAACTAATTCAAATAACCGAACTGGATTAAAAGTACCTACATAGTATTAACATTTCGGGTTTTGTTGGCTACCTTTGTTAATTATACAGGTGAATGTTGCGTGTGAATCTAGTTTCATCATCTTCTCTGGCTGAAGAGGAAGCAAAAAGTGAGAGATTAATTTCCCGTAAGTATACAAGGAATTAAGAGATGCATATTTATAAAGAACAAAAGGAGAAAATCTAATTTGTTATAAAAAACAAGGGGAATTTGCCAAAATAGAGAAAATAAACATCATCTTTGTCTCTTTGGTATAAATTCTTTTTTGTTTCTTTTTTTCCTAAATTACCCTTTCCATTTTAAAAATTTACTGAAAAATAGTTTTATGAATCAAAAACATATAATTTAAATATAAATATTGATGAACTACTCATATGCACATACTGATATATTTTTTTTGTAAACTTGTAAAACTAAAATTTTAAAATTATGTTCTACGAGAAAGTGGAAATTGATTTCTAGGTAAAACATGATCTTCTACGTTTACAAGAATCGAATTCTACTTTTGTGTTGAATTCTAAATTTAAGGAATGTGAAGTCTACGCGTATTAAAGATATCTACAATTTTTTCGAATGCAATTTCTACTTTTATATTTATTTTTAAAACCATTAGAATTTGAAATCTAAAAAAGTACATATAAGTCTACTTATAGTAGAAATTGCTTATGGACTGGTGGTCTTTTATCTACGCAATGTATAACGTACCTCTACGGAAAAGATTAACCCTAAATCCGAAAATAAGGAAAATTCAGTTACAAAATATTTTCTAAATGCAACTTCTACTTTTATATTTATTTCTAAAAAAATTAGAATGCAAAATCTAAAAAGTACTCATAAGTCTACTTATAGTAGAAACTGCTTACGGACTGGTGGTCTTTTATCTACGCAATGTAGAACGTACCCTCTATGGAAAGGTTAACCCTAAATCCGAAAAATAAGGAAATTTCAGTTACAAAATATTTTTGAAATATTTTTAAAATATCTAGTTTCCTAAAACGTGTATAGGCAATTTTGCTTGCCCAAAATTAAAAAACAAAACGAATTCTCCTCTTGTTTTTCATCAAACCATGAGTTCTCCATTGTTTTTCTTGTGATTTTCACAACTCTTCTTCTAATACGATGCATATATATACATTATGTGGTGTATGTGAATTAATTGCAACTACTGGATGGGTGTTTTCGGCTGATGAGAAAGGGGGTAGGTTATTGATATTGGAATCGATTTTTACCTTCGAGGATTTAAAGGTAATGGTTATGGAGGATTTTGGTATCGAAGAAGATACCTTAGACGATTTGGAGTTGAGTTATCTACCTACTGAGTTGATCAATACAACAACATGTCCACCTGTTATCATTGCAAACGATAGACAACTTAGGAATTTTGGTGGTTTTGCTAAAAAGAATGTCTTGAATCGATTGTGTGTGACATATAAAGCAAAGGCTGAGAATCCCAATAAATCCAATTTCGATCTTAACAAGCCTCCAACAGATTCAAGTACTGATGAGCCGAGGGAAATCTTGGTTATAATGGGGACGATTCAACGAATGTTTTTGTTGAGATGCAAAGAGAGAAGAAGAAGAATAAGAAGAAAGAGAAGATGAAACAAGTCGAAGTTGATGTTTTCGATTATGATGCTGAAACCATGCCATCTGAAAAAGATAACAGAACCGATGTGTCAAATTTTTCTTTGCTGGAAATTTTTAAGAAGGGTCAAAATTTTCAGACAAAAACTTTACTGAAGGCGACTTTCGAGATATGTGCAATGAAGCATAACTTTGGCTATCATGTTATCAAATCAGATAAGGAACTTTGGTATATTAGATGTGAAGATAACACATGCAATTAGGGTTTTAGAGCTCATAGTTTGAAGAAATCTACATATTTCATTATAAAGAAGTATGTCGGTGAACATACATGTGAAGCTTCAAGAAAAAGTAACTCGGGTAAGACTGCTTCCGCTAAAACGATAGCTGGTCTGATTATGCATAAATATGAAGGCGTCAAGGAAGGGCCAGAACCTAATGATATCATACAGATTATGCTTACTGATCATGGATGTGAGATCTCATATTCCTTAGCATATGATTCGCGTGAATATGCGATCAATGTAGTTAGAGGTATTCCAAAGAAAAGTTATGGAAAAATACCAAAATACTTGCAGATGTTGGGAGAGGATAATCTGGGTACACATTCAGCGTATGATATTGACAAGAGTGGTAGATTTTGATATATGTTTATTGCATTAGGGAAATCGATTAGAATATTTAACAAAGTCATCAGGCGGGTTATTGTGGTTGATGAGACTTTTTTGAAGAGTAAATACAAAGGAGTTATACTAGTTACAACTGCTTTAGATAAAAACTCTAATTTGTATCCTATCGCGTTTGGAGTAGTCGACTCAGAGAATGATAGTTCTTGGGAATGGTTTATGAGACAACTAAAGGTTGTCATTGCTGACGATCAACATTTGGCTTTTATTTCGGACAAGCAGGTGTCCATTGCCAAAGCAATTGAGAATGTGTATCCAGCAGCTAAACATGGTATTTGTATACATTATTTGTTGAGTAATGTGGTAACATATTTCAAGGGGAAAGGTCTTGCTGGGTTGGTTTCAAAGGCGTCAAGACTTATAGAGTTGCTGATTTTGAAATTATCTTTGCTAATGTTTGTAATATCAGTCCGGTAATTGAAAATTATCTTAGGGAGGCTGATGTGCATAAATGGGGAAGATTTCAGTTTCCTAGATACAGATACGACATAAGGACAACCAACCCTGCTGAATCTATTAACTCTGCGTTGCGTTCACCGAGAGAGTATCCAGTGATTCCTTTGTTGGATAGTATCAAATGTTGAAACGATGGTTTTTTAACCGTAGGAAGCTGATTGCAGAGCATACACATCCTCTGACCAAACATGTGGAGAAGAAGATTGCAAGGAGAATCACAAAGGGCACAACATTTTCAGTTTACTCTGTTAGTGATAGTCGGTTGCTTGTTAGAGGTGATAAAATCGACTGCGTAGTTGATTTGGATAGTCTGACTCGTTCATGTGGAAAGTATGATCTTTTGAAGATCCCTTGTAAACACGCCATTAAAGCTGGTTTTCATGCTGGCAGAGAACCACACACGTTAATTGATTTGATGTACACTACTCGAGCTTGGAAAGAAGCTTATCATGAAAGCATAAATCCTATTGTTGTTCCTAAGGATGCTTGGTCCATACCTGAAGATGCTAAGAAAGTGAATGTGCTGCCACCATAAACAAGAAAATCAGTTGGAAAAAAAAAGAAAACTCAGATATGAAACCGTTGAAGACAAAATTCGATCATCACAAATAGCACAAAACAAACAGCCTCGCAAGTGTAGTAGATGTGGTATTAGTGGCCACAACAGGGGAACTTGTGAAGTAGCTATATAGTACACAAAAAAGTGGAAAGGGTCACCTAATATTCAGTTGAATTAATCTTGTTTCATACTAGGCTTAAGCTTGTAATTTAAGCTTGTTGGTTTTTTTGGTATATGTTTCAAGTACGCAACTGCAAGGAGTGAAAGTTTTCAGGTGCAAGTGGTTTCAAGTACGCAACTGCATTGTTTCCAAATTTTATGCTTTTATGTTTCGAATGGTTTTTGATATCGAATGGTTTTTGTTATCGAAGAAAACAATAGTTGTTTCATTTTTATAGTAAAGAACAAGATATTAAGAACCAAAAAATCATCTTATTCATAGTAAGAACACAAGATAACCACATAAAATTGTTCACGAATTTGATATACAAGAAACAATGTGTTGAACTCTTTCATTCTTGGCTACTTTATCTTCCAAAAAGCACAATTTTTTTCCAAAACAACCTACTTCAGTGGAATTTTTCTGCTTGGTAACTTTATCCTCCACGGTTTTCTTCAAACTCCTTTTAAGCTCTTCAATCTCTTCTGCAATTCTCTTTTGCTCATCATCTACCTTTCGAATCTCATCAAGAAAAGCTTCATCGACCCACTTAAACAAATGGATTTCCTTATTTCGCTACATCAAAAACCCATAAACCAATAAGAAAAAAAATTGATGTACAAGGGAAATCGAAAACAATAGTGAAAACTCAACAACATCTTCTTTCTTGACTCTGCAAATCAAAAAATTGATGTAGAGAAACACAAATCGAATCTCAATTGTCAAAACTTGATAATTTTTTGTTTCTTGACTCTGCAAATAAAAAAAATGATGTATAAGGGAAAAAAAAGCAAAACAAAAATTGAATTTCAATTGTCAAAAAATCGATGTGGAAGGGAAACAAAGCAAATCTCTAAGGAAAAAAATTGAATCCATGACCAAACAAAGTGTCTCGAAAATAGTCAAAATAAGATAACATGTGCCTCAATTTCACATCTATAGAATCTTCTGTAAGGGTTCTCATTTGTTTTTGAATAGAGTATCACAACCCTTCTCCCACACCAGCATGCTGAAGAAACGCCTTCAGAGAATCGTCTGTGTGTCGTCATGGTTGAGAGAAAAGAGATTAGAGAGAAAAAGAAGAAAGTGAGAAAAGAAGTTTCAGAAAAATGGCTGATTTCGAGTTTTTTGTTGTTATATATGTTGGGTATTAGGTTACAATTGGATCTCCACTGGGTCGGGTTTATGTCTCGGGTGTAGGACAAACATGGTTAAGAGTATTTTTTCCACTATTACATGATATCAAGTCACGTATTTAGGATTTTGTTAAGAGTATTATGTCTTTATGTACTTAAAACCCAAACGTTAAACAATAGATTAAGCATTCAAGTTAACATTCACATTCCTAAAAACCAAATGTTAAAACAATAGATTAGGCATTAATGCTAATGAACATCTAAAACATTCTTCTTACTAACCATCTAAATTTATTCTAACTCATAACACTTAGAAGGCACACACTTAGATGGCTCATACTTTGCCATCCTCTCAATCAACTCTAGATCATTAGCTGTTTCCCATAGACCCCACATTATTTTAATTCGAGCTCCCATGATGTTATCATCATCCACCAATGATAAATCCAACCCAAGCAAGTGGCATTCAATGTTTTTTAGAGTGTATGCACCACAATGACAACCTTTCCGGTTAATACCACGCATAGGGACATAGGAAACACCATAGGGAATGGTATTAAAATCCTTCTGAATACTCTCTGATTGAACGACATATATCCGAGGAACTAGGGATGTGAATGCTTCGACTTCCTTGTGCCTTTGTTTACCCGCGCAATCAAACACTTCGATATTTCTATTCACGAAACTGATGCATAATGCAATCCAATGGTTGCGATTTGCCCAGACAGGAACATACATCCGATCCACATCAACACTCCATAATTGTCGTGTTCTACCATGAGAAGACAGCTCACCTTTGCCGTAATCCAGCAGCAAATTATCCATCTTGTACTTCCTCTTACCCTTCAAGAAAGTCTTGTATTCCCTGCTAATGAGATCTCTGAAGACACATGTCATGAAAGCAACACGGTCCGGTTTCCATCGTCGCAATGTTGTTCTTTCTCTGAATATGAACATTACATCATCGATCTCATACAAAATAACAAGGAAGTTTTTAGTAGACATGATATGAACATTAAAACATCGATCAAGGGCACTAGTTTAATGCTTACGTGGTTGTGAAGCCACTTGCTTGTACTCATAATACGACCATTCATTTCTGAGTTTAAAAGACAAGGACCAATCTGTATATCTCTGTAATCAAAATATAAAGTTCAAATTAAGATTAGAAACAACATCATAAAATGAGATATTGAAAGGATTAACTTACATTCTCAAATCTTGCCACTTTTGCATTTTTTCGAAATCTTCTGCAGCCACATACACCAAATTTCTGTCAGCCTCTACTTCGCCGGCTTGATCTATTTTTTGTCATCTAATTTTGGTGGTGACAGCTTCAATGATGTTCCTGGAGACAACCATTCCAATGGATCCTTCGCTTTAGGTTGAGAAGGATCAAAACCTTTGACATATGTATCTTGTGAAAGGTCCTTCAAGCAAGTTTCCAAGTACTCTTGTGTACCCAACTCAAGATTAATGTCTTATGATTGAGTCAAGTTTACTCAAGTTAAATTGACAAACAAATCATCAGTGTTTAAAAAATTATTTTTCCCAACCTATTCATTGACAAACAAAAAAATGATATAAGAAAATGTTAGGATAACATCGATGCATCACAAAAATTCAAACGATTCCAAGGATTACATAGCATAAAAGACAACAAAAACATCTAGTTTTAAACAAAAAAGACAACAAACACATCCAGTTTTACATATTACATATGATTTTAAAAGAAACATTCAAAAGATTCAATCTTACATATTATTATACAGTGAAAATTGAAGTCTAGTTCCAACAACCTAGCTCCAAAAGCCTAGCTTCAGAAGACTAATTCAAGCATCCTAATTCCAAATACATCAACTTTTACGATTTCTCTTAGTTGGTACCTTTTTCTTTGCTGCAGTAGGCTCGACTTTGCTCTTGCTAGGACCGCTTCCTTGACCACTTAAAGTGAGTGCTTCCCTGACCTGTGAAACCTCACTCTCCATCTTCCCCATTCTCTCTGAAACATCAGTCTCCATCTTCTCCATTCTGTCCAACACTTGCTTACTGAATTTCTCAGAAAAACAAGTGAAGGACGTGTGGAACAAACCCTCAATGAAACTCTTCGTATCATGATCAAGAGTAGCTTTTCTAGCTACAGATCGCTGACACAACAACTTCTTCTTTCTTGACTCGGCTCCTTCGTCATGGATCTTTCTCTTTACTCTTCCTCCAACATTAACAAAACCATTCACCTCATCTGCCACATTAGCCGAGCCATTCACCTCTTCTACAATATTAGCAGACCCATTAACCTCATCTGCAACATCAGTGTCATCGACAATATCATTTGCTTCTGCCTCTACATCTTCTTCATCCGCTTCCTCTATATCAGTCTTTTCAGGTTCTAAGACTTCCCATTTTGTATTGCTCCAATCAAATTTGCTCATTATCCTATGTAGAATAAGTTGTACTCTCTCATCTTCCATTTCACCCTTCCTTCGGTAGACATCACTCACAAGTACATCAACATTACTAGTCAATGAGATGACTGGAACTGTTCACCCTACAAATAATTTTAAACATTAAGAGCTATAAAAATACATACATTAATCAAGAAATAAAAAGACAACATATATACATACCTTATCTTGAAATGAGTTCTCAAGCTCAATGATGTCTTCATATGAAACTTTTGCTGCTCCTTTCCAATTGCCACACCTTGGACCAATGAAACTGTCACTGACTCTCTTGCCGCATATTTCTCCAAAATCAGGAATGACTTCCATAATCCAAATCTGGAGAGCATATGAGAATCCTTCGAAAATGTAGTTCTCCTTGTTTTCCAATTTCATCCTAGTCTTGTCAATAGAACTTAGCAGATAGTCGTACGAGAGAAGACCCCAATGGAACTGTCTAAACTTCTCAAGATTCATTGCTAACTTGATGTACATATGAGGGATGTTCACCTTCTCGTCTCTCCCCATAACCACACCCATCACGACGCACAGGTAGATCAACCTCAACCTATCAAGCCGACTCCATTTGTGAACATTTTTTAAGTGGTCCTTCTTTATACACTTCAAGGAGATCTTCCCACCCTCCTTTAGTAGTTTGCTTACTCCAAAAACCCAGGTCGGCTTTCCATTTCACCACTTCACTGCTACTTTCCTTTACTACTTACAGGCCAGTCACCGCATGGTACTCTTGTAGCGAAAACCGCAGCAGATTCTTCGTAAAGACAAACCACTTCTCATGCTTCTTCGAGGTGCTGAACTCCTTACACAAGAAGCTATGCACCAACTTTGCCGAAAACTTGAGGTCATTTTCTTCAATAGCCTTGATATGTGTGAACACAAGATTTCTCTTCACTTCTGCGTATTCTTCAGACATAGCCTTCTTCAGAATTCTGAGGAGTGACATGCGGCAGCTGTTGTTGATCTTCTTGATCTGAGGTTCAAGACCCTCTCCGTATAAACGCTTCGGCAACTCTAATTCCATATCTACAAAAGACAATAAATACAAGACTATTAACACCATAAGACATAGCGCAAATGTCATAAACACTACACTAAACAGTTTTACAAACAAGAAAACCCAACCATTATCATTCTGTTTAGAAACGAAATCAATTCACATACGAAAAAAGTCAATCAAGCTAAGACAAGTCAATTCACTCTCTCAATCAATTAATCAAACTAAGCCAACTCACAAACTAAATCGGTTCACATAATCACACAGAGAGAATGGAAGTCGAAAATTATCAAGCATCACAGCTAAAAGAAAACTACACTTCCCAAATATACAGAACCTAACCGATTTCTTCACGAAAAGTTCTAAAGAAGTTAACATGGCCAATCTTAGTAACGGAAGGAAGATTCCATCACTGCCCAAAAAGAAATTAAGCAGCAATTGATTGACATACAAAACATTAATCCTGAAAAACCCAAATCAAACACAAAACATATAACAAACCCTAATCAGTTGAAGAACACAACCCCGATTCAAGAACCACATGTAACAAACCCTAATCATTTGAAGAACACAAACCCGATTGAAGAACCACATGTAACAAACCCTAATCATTTGAAGAACACAAACCCGATTGAAGAACACATGTAAAAATCTCTAATCCGTTGAGGAACATGCAAAGAAAAAGGGAAAGGGGTATCTACACATTCCAATCGGAGGAGCTAGCGAAGAACCAAAAAAAAAAAAGAGAAATAGGAAGAAGAAGTCTCACTTACCTTCGATTGATTTCCCCAACAAGAGAGATGGAATTAGAGAGCGAGAGAGATGTCGGAGACAGAGGAGACTCGAGTTGGTCTTATGCTTGTTGAGAGAGAGAGAGAGAGAGAGAGAGAGAGAGAGAGAGAGAGAGAGAGAGAGAGAGAGAGAGAGAGAGAGAGAGAGAGAGAGAGAGAGAGAGAGAGAGAGAGAGAGAGAGAGAGAGAGAGAGAGAGAGAGAGAGAGAGAAGGAGGTAGATTTAGGGTTTGTTGATTTGGGGATTATTTAGTTTTTTCTAATTTAATTTTGTTTAAATTACATTTTAATTTAATTCATTTTTTTGTCAATATCTATTTAATTTTTTATTTTATATATAAATTGAGTTTTAAATTTATTAAATGGTAAATAAAGGGTTAGTTTTGGGATTAAAAAAAGATTATACTGAAAGGATAAAGTTAAGTTGATTTTATACCAATGGGACCAAAGAATAGTGTTTCATTACTCTATTTAGCAATTTTCTTAAAAAAAAAACAAAATCCCCTAGATTACTGTGATGGAGTTATCTTAATTTTAAATTTTAAGAAGTTTTAAAAAAGTGGGAAAAGGCGAGACATGCACCAAATTATTCATAACGTAATTTTGTATCGTTTAGTTTAAACTTAATAAAATAATGATATGAAACAAAAGATAAGATTTATATTTAGAGATAAAAGATCAAAAATAGACATAAAAACAATTTTGTCCCCAAATAGCGTTCAAAGAAAAAAATGAACTAAAAATAAACTTTTGGTATTATCTAAAACTTTGGCTTTAGAGTTTGGGGTGTGTTTTGGAGGTGAAGGTTTATATTAATAATTTCGAGCCTTGGAAAATTCACGTACTGACCGTTAGAACGGGATGGGGCCCCACGGGCCAAGAGAGCGGGCGTGGGTGGCCCATTAATCGTGGGCGGCCCATTAGTCGCGGGTGGTCGAAGGGTTAACAACTTCTCTGTGGGAATGCTGTTAAAGGGTGAGGTCTTGGGTTCGAGTAACGCCAAGCGCACCAATAACTTATTTGTGAGCCGAGGCCTATGGGTGAATTCGGGCAGGTTGTATCACAAGGGAGGGGTTAGGGTTGATGCGCTGCAGCGCCAGCTGGGTCCCACGGGGAGGGGCTATCACATAAAAGTCGACTTTTATGTAATGGTCTACCCCACCGTTTCATTATGATAGATGTTTTAGAAAACAAATTCATAAAGATATTTTTTTGTGTTTTCTATGGAAATATTGAAAACTTCAAGAAAATTAATTTGACTTTACTGAATTATTATCGGTCAAAAAATTATTGAAAATTAAAAATTATAGAAATCGATACAAATATTATAATGTTTTAATGTGTTTTCTTAATATGTGTGAAAACCCAAAAAAACTATTTTTATGAAATAGGGGGAGTATTTTCTAACGTGTGTTACTTTAACTCTTAATTTATATGCACAAAAAAACTTGTCTCACTATCATTGAATATTTTAAGAAAATTTTGCAAGAAAATATTTATATTTAGTTAAAAAGTAGTAAATTGGTAACAAAAAAAATTGCAGCAAAAAAATTTGTTGCTTTTTTGCAGTGAATTTACAATAAATTGTCGATATGCATTCATCATTGCAAAAGTATTGAAAATTTTTGTTACCAAATCATAACAAAAGTTAGCATTTCAAAAAATATGTTGCAAAACAATTGTTTTCTTGTAGTGCAAAATAGGTTGCAATGCAAGAATGATTTCAAGTTTGGATTGCAGACCTTTTATCACTTTAGTATAATTTGAGATAATGAGCTAGCGTTATCCCTTTGTTGTAAGACAATATCAATATCCACTACAGAAATTTCAAAAATGGGGGTATTTATTGAAAGTGAGGAAGAGATTGAAACCTGAGCAGTAATAAAAGGTAGGAAACACCTCTTCGCTTCTGTCTGAGGTTACCACACATCTCACATATACAGGGCCGTACCTGAAAAATATTGGCCAGAAGCCAAGAAACTGAAAAATGAAGTGACGGTTTGAACCAGTGTCCTCTAGTATAGTAGTAATTACTGTTACCAATAGAGCAAGAAGATATTTCTGTCAAAACTGGCCCAATAATATTATATATTTGCTTCGGCCCCGAAGCACATGCTTCACTAGCTTCTATTCAAGCACGGCTCTGCACATATAGCTGGAATCCATGTGTATTCAACATCAATAAGGTCATCCAGTGCAATAAGTTTTGAGAAGTCTCTATCCAATTCTATCTAAACTAAAACCTTTGCTTCATTCATACCGGTAGGATCAACCCGAGGTTTATGTGTAAGAATAGATTTTTCAAATTATGACTTATAAGAGATGGAATATCTACTTTGGACATTTTACCGATGGTTTCAACCCACTTGAAAAGTCTGAAATGTAATATTCATGTTGGCTAGTAATTGTGACACTTTACAACTTACATTATATTGAGTTTTTGTCCTCATCCTTCTCGTCCCCGAACTAGAGAATCCTAAGAGACACTTGATGTGTTTCTTCACGTATTGATAAATGAGATGCAATTATTATGCATGCAAACATCGGTGCTCTTACATATGATATTTCGTGCAAAGAAAATTTTCAAATGCGAGCATTATTTATGTGGACAATAGGTGATTTTCCAGCATATAGTATGTTATCTGGATGGACAACTCATGTGAGATTATTGTGAATTTCTTGCCACGATAGCACATATACCAACTAAGGATCTCTACCACAAGATCATTCATATCGTAAAAGCACGATATTGTTTACAAACATTCCACCTCTTGAAATAAGTTTAAAATTGGGCGGAACAGTTTAGAGATTTTTATGCTGAAAAAACGCCAAAAGTAAGTTGAACGTATATTATCATGCTAAGTTGAACGTATATTATCATGCTTACAATAGTGAAAAACAACACAATTAACATAAAAAAAAAAAAAAATTGCTCGGATTTGCTTTATTGAAAGATTCATTTGTTGCAATATAATTTGTATATCATGCATGTTTTCTTTTAGTGCGGACATCAAACCCACCATGGGTATGCAGTATTACAACATTCACGGAACCACCAAATCTGAGTCAAACCACGTTCATTCCTTTGTTCGTTTGATGGCTTATTGCCTTGTGAATACGTACATGATTTTGGGGAATGCGTCTAAAGATGGCTTGTGAATAGGTACCTTATTTTTGGATAAGTTCTGACTAAAATGTGTACACTTTTTAATCTCTACATGGAAAATGCATCACCAGTACCGATTTCACCCTCACACACAAATCAAAATACGAGAGATCAAACACGAAAAAATAACTTATTTTATTCAGTCTTCCTTCTATACATCAAGCCTCATATATCTCACCACTCTCTTTAGCTCTAAAAGTCTGATGTATCTTACCCCAAGCGAAGAACAAGAACATCAATGGTTTCAAAAAAAAAACTTACATGATCTTGACCAAAACCTAATCCAATAATAAACTTCAAAAATCCAATAAAAGAAAGAAAAAAAAAGATTTTTCAACTTCCTAATCAGTATCAGAAAGTAAATAAGCCGGCAAAGAACGTGATCCAGAAACCGATTCTCCATTATCTGCACTCAAGTTCTGCAACTTCGGTTTCAATTCTTTATTACAAAACTCATCATACTCAACTTTATCACCACCTTTCTTCTTCATCTCAACAACAACCAAAGCTGGTGTCAACTCAAATATCTCAGCAGCAATTGTCAACGGTCCCTTCACACTTCCTTCTCTTGAACCTTCAAGACTCATTTTACAATCCTTCTTCCTCACGGTAAAGCTCACAACCTTAGCAATCTCCTCCAGCTTCGATATAATCTGATTAACCGGAGCTCCGGATACAAATCTCGACCCTTCACCATCATCATCAAACAAACCGGATAAATCAAAACCGGGAGAAAACGAAATGAGATCAAACGCATTCAAACTAGCCGGTCTAGGCATCGACGACATTGCTCTTCTCCTACCATCGAACGACTCGAACTCGGATTCGGACACGGTTGAAGACCGTTCAGACACTGACTCGACCGACTCGATTTCATCGTCAGCGTTAGAGAGCTTATGATCATCTTCAACGTAGAACTTAATACGTTTTAAACCCTTTCTTGAACCAACTAGTCTCCATAATCTCCGGCATTGTAAACCGTCTCTCCGGTTTAGTCTCAAGCATTCGAATCAACAACCGGTTAATCTCAACCGGAAACCATCTCGGACACCTGAAATCTCCTCTGTATATCTTCTTATACATAGCCATAACGTTCCGGTCATGGAAAGGGAGGAACCCCGCCATCAACACGAAGAGGATCACTCCACACGACCAGATATCCACCTTAGCTCCGTCGTAGCCTTTCCTTGCGAGAACCTCCGGTGCCACGTAAGCAGGGGTTCCACAGAAAGTGTGGAAGAGACCGTCTTGTCGGATCTGATCAGAGACCGCGCTTAGACCAAAGTCAGAGACTTTCAGGTTCCCATGTTCGTCCAAGAGGAGATTCTCCGGTTTGAGGTCACGGTGGTAAACGCCGCGGAAGTGGCAGAAGGACACGGCGGAGATGAGCTGCTGGAAATATTTGCGAGCGATGTCTTCTTTGAGTCTTCCTTTGGCGACTTTGTTGAAGAGCTCGCCGCCTTTGACGTACTCCATGACGAAGTAGATCTTTGACTTTGTGGCCATGACTTCAAAGAGTTGGACGATGTTCGGGTGGCGAACGCGGCGGAGGATGGAGATTTCGCGTTTGATGTGTGCGATCAAACCGCTTTTGAGCACTTTCTCTTTGTCTATCACTTTGATCGCGACGCTTTCTCCCGAGGTTGCGTTACGTGCAAGGTACACCTTCGCGAACGTTCCGTGGCCGAGAAGCCTTCCCATTTCGTATTTGCCGAGGATTAGAGCTTGTGTGTTGCTCTTTTCCTTCTTCTTCATCGATTTCACTTTTCTCAGCAAATCCGCCATTGAAACGAGAGATCTTTGATCTCTTTTGTCGTGAAAAATGGCTAGAAGAAGATGGATGTCTCTCTCTCTCTCTCTTTGGCCTTCCTTCTCGTCTTCTTTGCTTTGTCTATGTTCTGTTTTTAGGCGTTTTACCCGAAATAGAATTCTTCTTTGTGTATATTTGGAAACTTGTTTCCGAATTGCTATGCAAATTTATCTCTCCTCTGGTTCCGACACATTCTATGTATGTAGTAGCCAATATGTCAATTAGTTTACTTTTTTAGTTAGTGCCTTTAATTGGCAGGAACATGTTAGGAAAGTCCATTTTGACCAATGTATATATAAAAATGAAGATTTTATATTGGAATTAGATTTCTCTGAATATAAGCTATTGGACTTAGTTGAGTTTTCTAAATATTTATTTTGTGTAGTAAGTTGATTAATGAAATTATTTACGTATATATAGATTCTTGATGGGTGTCTTTCTTCAATTGTGGCATATCTTAGTTCAATACCTCCGATTTCACTTGTCAAATTGAATTAGTTTTTTTATTTATTTTTATTAGCTTAATTTCATGTTGATAAAAAAAGGCTATGAAGTGTGTCTTATTAAGATGGGTCATACTGCTTATTTAAAGTGGTAACCATTTTTAAAAGAGTTACAAAAATCTAATGTATTAACAGTTGAACTGAAATCAAGAGAACACGAATAAAAACAGATTTAAATTTCCAAATAGCATATAAAAATGTGGGGAAAAAACTTGACACATGCATCTTGTGTCAAGTTAAAGTTAATGAAAAAAATAGATATATGTAAAGAACCAATAGAAGTGGAGTTTAGGTTTAAAGTTTAGATGCATTTGCACTGCTACTGACCATTTTCCTAATAAATTTTTAAAAAGGTAGTAGAAAACTAAACATGATCATCATAACTTGGTTAATAAAATCAGAATGTACTCAGTTATAATAACTTAATAATATTATTTTTTTGGAAATCAGACATGGTTTATATCATTATTCATTGTAATGGTATCAAGTTTATATCTTTCCATGTGTTTGCATTACACATTTCGTCAAACCAAAATTAACAGCTGCGGAATAAATGTAGGTGTAGATCCACATGACAGTTTTCTATTAAAAGTTTAACACCACCACAAATAAGAAATCGCAATGATGTACTAACTGGTAGAGAAGGTGCTTAGTTCTATTCCACATGACTACTCCGAAATTTAGAAGTAAACACATCATAATTAACAAAAAGAAAAACTTAATCAGAATACTTAACGTTGCTATTTATATTTATTGTGTTTATTACCGATGAAGGTCGGTGAGATCGTAAGAAAAACGGAACATAATGTTCGATCAAGATTTAAAGATACACAAAGTGACAAACTACAAATGTTTTCCACTTGTCGTGAAATTGAACTAAATGATGTTTTTGATTAGTTTACCAAACCCAGCTAACAAAATCGTATCAAACATGATTAAGAATACCAGAAATACTTAAGTCAATGGTTTATATAGACGGTACATTTCGATAATAACGTGCACGTATCAGGCCACGCTGGTAGTTAGCCACGTGTAATTTGCGTGAACTTTAGTAATTACTCAAAATTTTGTTCATGTAACCTTTTCTCGATTGACACTCAAGAAATCATGTAAGCTTTTCTCTTTGAGAATTGGGCTTGCCAGAAAAAGGGAAGACTATTTAGGTTAATGCATGATCATTTACATGAATACAGAATTGTGGACACTTGGGCTATATTATTATTTTCTTTCAATATGGGCCTTAAGTTCCAGATATAATGAATCAGGCCAGGCCTATAAACTTTCAAGCTCCAGTCAATTTAGTTGCAGTATTATATAAGAATAGTAACCAAATACATTAAAATAGAACAAGATCGCACACACATAAAAAAAGCACATGGACCAACGGTGGTGAAGGTGGGGTGAGAGTGGTTCAAGGGATAAATGATAAAATAAAGAATGTGGGTTAACTTTTAGGTTGGGTTGCTCAAGGAGAATGTGAATATGTTACATACTTTTGTGGAATATTAGTTGGCATTCTATGGATCTTTTTGTCTTGGGATTTAGTGGATTTGTTTGGAATTTCTCGATCCCATTCTTTCTTTAGTTGTTATTCCAAGGTTATTTTAGTATAAATCATATCATGTACCATTACTTTATACTTTACAAAAAATTACATGTTTTTAGACGTATATACTCACGACTTATTATTACAAAGAAAGAGGAGACCAAGAAAAGAGTTTCAGCAAATTCATTACTTTTTTTTTCTAGCTTATGTCGTTATATATCTCACAAGCTAAGGTCAGAATGTAATGTCACAGACCACACATCGATCTAAAGAGAGAAGTCTCTAATCAAAAAGAGGAAGTCTTTCGTACAAATATATCCTCACATTCTCTGTCTATGTGCAAATTCATTACTATACTTAATGGAAAAACAAAACACTCAAGATCAGAAATTTCGTGGTTGTTCCCAACACCAAGATTAATAATATGACAATAAAACCTATAAATGGATTAGTAATCAACCGCGTACATATGTGTTCATATGATCTGAAACTCTTTCAAAAGGCCGATTCCATATGTTGTATATACTTTATATATTATCAGAGCCGGCCCTAGGAAATCTATGGCTAGAAGCAAATAAAAAAATTGAGACTACTTTTGTGGGTTTGAACCCTGGTTAGACGAATAAAAACTATAATCTTTTAGATTTTACCACTAGACTAAAAAAGAATTTAAAAAAATTGTGGCTGAAATATATCTTTATAATATAAAGCTGGAAGCGACGGCTTCTTTGGCTTTGCCCAAAGACCGGCTCTGTATATTATGCACGAAAATACGCTCTCACTATAACATTAAATCTATAGTCTTTCTCAGGCGGATGTTTTCTTTAATGGTCATATAAAGATTTGCAAATGTTTGTACATAATTCGACGCACTCTTATTGAATTTGTTGTGGTTTCTCATGGGGAATGTTTTGGACAGCGATATACACACGGTTTATCAATACAATATCGAACTGTATGTAAGTTTATTTTTAAAACGTTTGTATAATAAATATAGTTAATTTAAAACAGCTAACCGTAAGTTTAATCTATATTTTGATACTTCAATATAATTAACCGAAAATCTTAGAATCAATGTGGACTTTAATTTTTTGACGTCAACTACTGCACCATTATTTACTTTCAACTAAACCATCAACATATAACTGATGCGTAATAAATATAAGCATTTATTACAAGGCGAATAGAGAAATACGGAGTAGTAAATTCTGAAAAAGCACATTTTAAAACTAGTCTATTCTATAAAAACAGAAGTACAAAATAATATGGGAAAACTGAGAAATAGGATATTCTCATTAGGTTTGTCTCAATAAAAATTTTAGATGATTATTTAAGTAAATAAAATTTATATTCTCTTTAATACCTATTATACATTTAATTAATCCAAATTAATTTTAATTAAAAATTATAATTTTTGTAATTAATTTTAAGTTTTATTAAAAATAATAAAAAAGATGTGGGAGAAGAATATACTTTACGAGATTTATTGTAGATTTAAGGTAAATTTAATAAAGAAAATAACCAAAATATGGAAACTTTCATTTTTTTTCTTAATTTAGGTAAAATACATAAATTACGTAGATCTATAACAATGCATAGTAGTGGGAATATATATTCATCTACACAATGCATAGTAGGGTATATATTCTTATTCAAGTAGATTCAAAGGTTATAGATAGAATATGATGTTATGAAACATAAATAAGTTAATTTACATGCCATAGAATAAATTTTACAACATGTATTTGAGGTAGATATAGATCATTGATATCTGGTTATAATGCAACCAACATATCCTAACCAAAAGTATTATTTATGTTTTATAACCAAACTAGATCATTGTAATATACATTGTATTCGAAATTCTAAACTAAGTAGATTATGTGAATGAATATTTCTATGCTTAAGTATGCCAAAAAATAAAATATGATTACACAATTTATTTTAAGAAAAATATACAAATAGTCTTACTTATGTTTATAACGATTTTCATATTTTTAAAAAAATTTTAAAAGTTAAAATACTATTTTCTAATACAAAAGCGTAAAACATGTCTAAAAAATGTTTTAAAAGATCAAAAGTTTAGTAAGACAAATAAAAGTTAAGAATGTCTCATTTTTCCAATTTTCTCAAATAATATTTACCTATTTTAAATGGATTTTTATACATTTTCATTTTTGATCTAATTCTAACAGCTTTATATATTGTTTCTTTCTAAATAATTTGACAATATTTATTATTTATTATATAAAAAAAACAGAACTTACATCTGTTACATTCATTTACACTTTTTTAATTACTTCTTTAGTTTCTTTACCATAATAATCTTGCAACATTTATTTTCTACGTTAGCCATAATAATTGATATGTTTAAATGAAATCGATCCATCTGTGATAAGAATTTAAACAGTTAACAAAGATTTTTTTATTTAATTACATAATCAATTAGACATAGACATTCAAGTTCGGATACATGTTATTTATTTTGGGTAGGTATTGATATTAGACTTTATTCGAGTATTCTAAATTTTTGGGTGTATTTTCGAATCGGATCCTCTCAAATCTAAGTGAATTTTTTTTTGATGAATAGTAACCTAAAAATATTCAAAATAACCAATGTATTGTGAAACGAGGTAAGATATTATACTAAAATTAAATCATAATACCGATTCGTTTTGAATATTTTGTATCCAAACTAAAATAACCAATAACAAAAACTAACCAAGGACGGATCTAGAAGTCTATGAAACATGGGGCATAAAATGTTATAAACATTTAATACAAGGACATTTAAATACAAAGCATGAATGCAGTAACAAATTAAACTAAGGATATTTAAACGAATATTGTACCAAAATCTTTTATATATAGGGTGGTGCCCGTGCCACACATTTCCCTTACTTGTGTTTGCCTCTTAAAGTAATCATATTACCTAAATCAATTCGGTTCAATTTTGATGTATAAAAATCTAAATCTATTCAAATAATTAATATATAATTAGTTATATAGTGACACAAATAAAATTATATACACTGATTATAAAATAAAATATTAATTTATAAAAATGTAAAAGATTTATACGATGTCAAATTCATAACATCAATAAAATTAGATAGTTTAATGAATTTGTAAAAGGTCATAGGGTCCACGTTTCTATTTCTCATCAGCATATGCATTAACTACCCACACAAAAGATGAGCCACCAACTATACCCATTTGCTTACTTCATTTGAGTTTCAAAACCATATACGTCAACAACAGATCGGTTAATCGAAGTTTAGTTTTTATACTTTATTTGTAATATAAAAAATACGCAATTTTGTTTTGGCATATAAATTAAAACGTTTGTTGTTTTGTGTCTATTATACTACTGCATTTTATTTCTGAAATTATATTTTGTGAAGTATACAGATTTGTCTCTGATTGTGAAAAAAGGTGAATTCCATATTTCCATGATTTCTCTTTTGATTTATCGGATACCCAATCATGTACTTATCATCATTATCTTTACGAGGTTTATTTTTGCTCTCTTTACTTTTGAAAAAGTTAAAGGCAGACTAAGTTTCTAAAAGACACCTATAAATTTTTATTATCCCAATCACTAAAATTAGTGATTGTTTGATTCACTATTTGAACATTTAAATCTATATAATTTAAAGTTATATATTTTTGTTATTTTGTGTAAAATAGTTTCAATTTACCCTACATAAAATTATTTAATCCAAAAACGTGAATAACTGAAATTACTTATTTCCGTATGAACTTTAGTTTAACTTTCTCTTTTTGCTAAAGAGAAAAAGTACCTTATAAAGACAATGATGGTAATAACCATGACTTAAAGAATCCTCAATAATCCTCTAATCGAAAAGAAAAAATCATTCAATTTACCTTTAATGTAAATAGATAAATAACAAAAAATCTTATTGGTTTAAATTCAACTACCTTATCACAGTTGAATTGTTATATACTCTCTCCGTTTTATATTAAGTGTCGTTTTAGAGAAGTTTTTTTGTTACAAAATAAGTGTCGTTTTTGAATTTCGATGCAAAATTTATTAATTTTATGCTGCAGTTTATTTTCTATTGGTTGAAATATGGTTAAGTGTATAAATAATTGTGTTTTATATAGAAAATAATGTAAAATTAATTATTTTCTTAATCCGTGTGTAAAAACGTAAAGTGATATTTATAATGAAAGAGGGAGTAAAAGAACACACCAAATCGCATAACCTTACTCTACAGTCTACTTATGTTTTTTTTTTTTTTTTTTGACACACAGTCTACTTATGTTTATTTCTTAATTTCTACATATGTTTCATTTCTTAATTTGACATCATCAAAATTTTAAAAACTAGCCTCATTTCTATAAAAAAATAATTTAAAATTCAAGTAAATATATATATAATAAATGGAGCTAATTTATATAAAGAAATTTGACTTTTAATTTTTTCACAGCTTAATTTCAGCTCGTTATTCATCAAATCTGACTCAATAAAATATAATAAATGGAGCTAATTTATATAAAGAAATTTGACTTTTATTTTTTCATCATAATCCCACGTCATCGTTGGCATTTTATCAACCGCGCGTATGTATCTTCATCTCTCTATTCTCTGAAAACCTCACCAGCTCCTCTCATATACAGAGCTGAGAAACACAACTAAAACCTTCTCTCTCTGTCTCTCTCTCTCTCAACCATTTTATCTTCCATGGAAGAACAATCATCAACATTCAAAATAAGAAACTGAAGAAAAAAAATGTTTTCAAAGACTGCTCCTGCTTCTTTTTCTTCTCTTCTCTTTAGTCTCTCTCTCGCACTCTTCCCACCGTTTTATGTCCTAACGGCACAGACTTCCGTCAGTTAACCAAAGCTTTCCGTTACGTCTCCGGTTTCAAACTCCTCCTGGTTCTCCAAACTGCTCCGTAGTCGTCACTGACATCGTTCTTACCCGTCAAGAAATCTAAACGGCAACCGTTTCATGGACTCCGTTACGGAACCTCACGCGCTTACGTGTCCTCGACCTCTCCGACAACTCTCTCCATGGCTCTGTTCCTACTTGGCCTCTGGTCTAAACCCGGTCTTGTCGCCGTCAATCTTTCCGGGAATCGGTTTGGTGGTTCGATACGAGTGATTCCTGTTAACGGTTCGTTTTTTTCATCGGTTAAGAAGCTGAACCTCTCACACAATCGGTTCACAAACGCGATTAACTTAACCGGATTCGTTAACCTCACAGCTCTCGACCTCTCTCATAACAATCTCCGTGTGTTGCCTCTTGGTTTAGGTTCTCTCTCCGGTTTACACCATCTCGATATCTCGAGATGTAAAATCAATGGCAGTGTTAAACCGATTTCCGGTTTAAAATCGTTGAATTACTTGGATTTATCGGAAAACTCGATGAACGGTTCGTTCCCGGTTGATTTTCCGAATCTCAACCATCTCCGGTTCTTAAATGTATCTGCAAACCGGTTTTCCGGTTCGGTAGGATTCGATAAATACCGAAAATTCGGCAAATCGGCCTTCTCACACGGCGGCAATCTCGTCTTCAATGACTCCAAAATCCCTTCCCGCCACCGTCTTCATCCTCTCCGTCACCGGCATCCACCGCCACATCATCGCATCGACAAAACGAACCGTTTCAAACGCAGCCCTTTGGTGATCGGTCTATCGTCTTCGCTAGGAGCTTTGGTTATCCTAATCCTCGTCGTCTCCGTGATTCTAATCCGTCGTCGATTGAAATCAGCGAGGACGAAATCGAGATGGGCGATTTCGAGTCCTGCACCGTTGGATTTTAAGATGGAGAAATCTGGACCGTTCGCTTTCGAAACGGAGTCTGGTTCGTCGTGGGTCGCGGATATAAAAGAGCCAACGGCGGCGCCGGTCGTGATGGCGTCTAAGCCGTTGATGAATCTGACGTTTAAGGATCTGATTGTTGCCACGTCACATTTCGGAACGGAGTCAGTTATATCAGACGGCACGTGTGGTCCTATTTACCGAGCCGTTCTACCCGGAGAGTTACACGTGGCAATCAAAGTGCTTGAACGGATCAGAGACGTCGATCAAAACGAAGCCGTTACGGCGTTTGAAGCTCTAACTCGGCTTAAGCATCCAAATCTTCTGACCCTGTCTGGTTACTGCATCGCAGGTACTAATTACTTCTTTCCCGGTATTTATATTAATTATGACCTAAGGTTTTTAAATTGACTTAGTAAGTAAATGTAACAAAGTATTTTTGACCAAATTTCTAAACAAAGTATTAACGCTAAAAACCTGACAGATTTTTCTGGGCAGGAAATTTCATGCACAAAATTAGAAAGAAACAGCTGACTTTTTTTTGAAAACAAGAATTATTGAACTTATTTATAAATTTTTATCAGTATCCTCTGAATTTATATTTTTATAGAATTTTCTGGTTTAGAGCACCTTCCATGAGAATTTTTAAGTTCTGATTTGTCAAAATACACATGTGTATATGTATATATTTATATTGATATTTAATTTTAGAATTTTTAATTTTACGAAAAATTCAATTCAAGAGTTATCTACAAAATATTTTGATTTAAAGTTAAAAATTTTACAATTAAATATTAATATAATATATATATATACATATACATATATACTCTTTATGTTCATTATAAGTGTCACTTTAGATTTTTGCACACGGATTAAGAAAACAATTAATTTTACATATTTTCTATATAAAACCACAATTACCTATACACCTAACCATATTTCAATCAATTAGAAAAATAAACTGCAGCATAAATTTTAATAAATTTTGCATCGAAAATAAAAAATGACACTTATTTTGTAACAAAAAACTACTCTAAAACGACATTTAATATGAAACGGAGAGAGTATATTTTAAAGGTTAGAACTCTCCATTAAAAAAATGCTCTTAGTTGCTGGATTAAGCTTATTTTAAACCAAAAAGTTTGGAGTTAAGACTAGGATTCGACTATATTTCATAAGAATTACTCCATCCGTTTCATTATAAGTGTCACTTTAGGTTTTTGCACACGGATTAAGAAAATAATTAATTTTGTATATTTTTTTATATAAAAACACAATTACCTATACACCTCTAACCATATTTTAACCAATAGAAAAATAAACTGCAGCATAAATTAATAATTTTGCATCAAAAGTCAAAAACGACAATTATTCTGTAACAAATTTTTTTTTCTAAACGACACTTAATATGAAACGGACGAGTATTTGTTTTGGTAGGTGTTGATAATTGAAAACAACAGAAGATCGAGTTGTAGACGTCACTTAAATGAATTTTTGTCTCTACTTTCACGGGTTTCTGGAAAAAACCATTAATGGGCATTAAATGGTGAAACGGTGTCGTATTCATTAGGAGTATGTATGTGTATGCTGTACAGATGAAAAAGGTCAGTTGCATGATAATGATACGTCACGTAAAAAAATTCTAAATATTTTTGCGCCATGATTGCAAATTTTATGAATTTTCCTGACATTGACGTAAAAATGTATAATTATTCCAAAAAGTTACTCAGAAATAAAGTTATGTTTGTGTGATAGATTTCTTATGACTTATTGTTAGGGTTTATCATTTAGCCCTTTTATGATTGGACTAGGACGACTTTAGCAAATGTACACACAAGTCACATCCTTTGCTTGGGACTCGAAGAGATTATAGCTTGTCAGATTCTTTCATCAATATTTTATTTATTTTCTGGTCTTCTTAATATTTACCATGTTCCTCTCTTTTTTTTCTTTTTTACCATGTTCCTCTTAGTTTTCGTTAGAATAACGAATTATTATTTTAATTATTTAATATTTCCTTTTATTCCTATTTTCTGCAGATAGAATAACGAAAATTTGTGCTTTGTTGTTTTAGGAAAAGAGAAGCTTATATTATATGAATTTATGGCAAACGGAGACCTTCACCGATGGCTTCACGAGCTCCCAGCGGGAGAAACGAACGTGGAAGACTGGAGCGGCGATACATGGGAGAGTCACGTCGGAGATTCATCACCGGAGAAAACAAATTGGCTAATACGTCACCGTATCGCCATTGGAGTTGCACGTGGTTTGGCCTATCTACATCATGTTGGGACCACTCATGGTCACCTAGTCGCTACCAATATCCTCTTAACCGAAACCTAGAGCCAAGAATCTCTGATTTTGGTATCAACAACATCGCAAAAATCGGAAACGATGCTGATAATAACAATGTAGAGTTCGATGTGTATTGTTTTGGAGTGATTTTGTTTGAGCTGTTGACCGGGAAGCAAGGGAGTGATGAACATGTGAAATCGGTTCGACGGTTGTTTAAGGAAAGGAGAGGAGAGGAAGCTCTTGACTCGAGGTTGCGGTTAGCTTCTGGAGAATCGGTTAATGAGATGGTCGAGAGTCTTAGAATTGGTTATTTTTGTACCGCGGAGACGTCAGGGAAACGACCAACAATGCAACAAGTGTTGGGTCTGCTTAAAGACATTCGTACCGTTTCGCGTTGAGTTAGGAAACCAAATGTGTATTAGATTCGGATGTTTGTTATGGAGAGATGTATGTGCGAGATAAATGCGTTTTGTCAAAGCTATATTATATGTTTCTGTTTGAAATTATAGAAAACAAAAGTTGCTAGTTCTGTTCATTAATGTGATCACTGTTTTGTTAAAAGAAAAGTAGAATAATATATATATATATATATATATATATATATATATATATATATATATATATCAAAACTGATATGTTTTCATGATCAAATTTTTTCAAAAAAATTTCAAAAAAATTTATAAATGTTTTTGTCAATGTTTAAGTCCTTGCTTATATTTTAGTCATGAAACGTGAAGGTTTGATAGCGACGTTTTGATACATGGAGCTAATTACGAAAATGCATTTTTTTTCATTTTAGCTACAACTACAGATTTGTTTGTTTTTATGATCAATCTTGTAAGACTTCGCTCGTGTATTTAGGTAAAAAGAATGCATTAGTGTAAACCGTTTCTTGTATACAAGTTGTAAAATATATAATTTTAATCGAAATATCAAATGTATGCACTAATTTTCCTTATAATATTCTTAAACTTTTACATAAAATGAATTTTAGAGAAACATATTAATAGGAATTAAACTATTTATCCAAATAGTTTCTACTCCCAGATTTTTTTTGGAGTTGTACAACTCCACGAGATAGAATAATATAGAGGGGGAAAATGTTAGATGTGAAAGACAAAACGAAGTTGGTAAGGTGGGGAAGTATTTGGTAAGATAATGTGCTGCTGAGTTTATTTGTTTTTTTGTTCGTTTTTTTTCCAACGACGTGTACCGCATTTTCTAGTTGAACGTACTGGGAGAGTAAGAGAGACCTTCGTCCTAGTATGAGTATGGTATTATCAAAATACTTAACAAGAAAAAAATACTATAAATATTAAAGGCATGTTTATTACAGATCTCTGAGTTTTTAACTTTTTGTAAAGACGTTTTTTAACTTTTAATTAAGAAAAGTTAAGAACCGTCTCTTAAATAAGAGACCTAAAATACCGTCTCTAAACAAAAAAAATGTATAAAAAATAAATAAAATTATAAGTTAAAAATGACTCGGACATGCCCTAATGGACTTCTTAAAAGATACCTATGCATATTTAAGTAATATTTACCTCCATCCCCATACTTAGGTACTATGAATAGAGATGTAAAACTTACCCAACTACATTTTATTGTAATTTCAATTTAACACTAGATTTTTTGTTTGTTTTATTATAAGTTATGATATAACAACAACACTATTACAAACTAATAGTAATGTAAAATAAAGTTATACTATAGTATGAAAAATCATGACTAGGCAAAAGACTCTTATCTTGGCTGCCTTCATTTTGTTTTATATGTACAATTTTCCTCCTTTTCTCTTTGTTTTGTTATCAATTCTACTTTATTCTCTTTTAATTTTTATATTTGTCAACATGTTTCTTCTTTTTATCATCATATTTCGATGTGGATATTCTTCTTCTCATTCATCAAAAGAGATAAACCAAAGTACTTGAGCCTTAGCAATATCGTCACGTCTTTTTCTTCACATCCTTTCATTCTCTTCTTGACTTTCCTTTTCACCTTTTTTGTTTGATTAAAACTTATAACTTTCACTTTCCCTTTTAATAGTAAATAAAGCATTTTCTTTGATTCTCCTCACTTTTGTTCTTTAAATGACATTTAAATTTGAATAAATCTCTCCAATAGTTTTTTTAAAAGTTTTTGTCATAAAAATAAATTTTTTAAAAAATCACATATATATATATTTTAATTTTAAAGATTTAATATATTTTTTTTTAATTTTAAATCTCTTCTCCAAAACCTTACCTTATAACTGTAAACAAAATTTTTTTTTTCTTAAAATTTATTTTGGTGACAATTTTTTTTTAGATTTATTTTAGAGTATTCCTTTTTAACTTTCATATTGCATATTTCTTTCTCTTCTTCTTTAATCAAATGGTTGCAGGTTCTAAAAGAACAAATATTTTCAAAGAGTAACTATAATGTGTGTTACCTTATATAAACACTTCCAGAATTCTATTTACCAAGTAAAATGCTAATAAAGCCCAGGGCTTTCTCTATCAAACATAACGTTATGATTACCAAAAGTTTTAATGTGAGAGCTACAATAGGGCCTTCACAAATACGAGCCCAGACTAACACTGCTCATAGGTTTAATGAGCCCTTTTGGGCTTTAAGTATTACAAAACGTTAGTTGATGAAAGTTTGTGTCGGAAGAGTAACTTCTCTCTATTTTCTTCTGCTTAAGAACTTAGGAAATCTTATTAATGTTTTTAACTTTCTTCTTATATAGGTTTTCAGCTTTGAAGCTTGTGCACATCAACAGAGTTATGTTTTTGTTACTCTTAGAACCGCAACGCACTTATTCCCGCATGTTACCAGTCGGAGCTTTTAGTCCAAAAGTTGACACCAGACCAATATCAATAGACAGTTAGCGTAGGTCTAAGTTTATTGCATTAAACCGGAACATAAGATATGACAAGACAAGCAACTTCAACTATGTAATTTGCACCTGTATGTTTACATTAAAGGTAGATGAGAGTTAAACAAATGATTTAAAGCTCTCACAGTGCGGAAAAAGACGGTAAAGGTGACTGCTTTATTCTATCTGCAACTGTAAATGATTTTAACAAGATGAATATATGAGGTCAGAGAGATTCTAGTATAAGTAGAAGACGCATGTGTTGGTGGAGTTTCTGCCATTACTTAGAGTTCGTACCCGTATTTTTGATGAATCATCTTCTCTTTGGATGTTATTAGTTATTACTAAGTTTGTTTATGACTTTCTGATGAATTTCCACGAATGAGGAAGTCAGAAGTAAATCTTTTCCAAATAAATTCTAGATCAAACAGTTTACTGTTCCCTACAATTTCATCCACATATAAGACAGTAAAGATCATTGAGAGGGACTAGAGTAATAAACAGATCACAACTCTCTTTTGCATAAGACACTACAAAACAAGCTACCTCCACAAGTAATCTTCTACTTTCTAATTACATTCCTCTGCCCTCTACTTAGCATGTCCATTGTAAGCAAAGTTTTTCCCAAATTTCTTTGTTGAATGGCGCCTCACATAACCTTTACCTTACAACAACTTCAATCTGATTTCACTTGAAAATTCCATACATGATTGCACAAACTCCACTGATTCTGCAATCTTGTTCTTGACAGATGAAACCAGCTTTCACTTGAAATCATTTCCCCAGAATTGGTAAGACCCAATCTCCATCCCTCTCTCCTTCCCAATCTTCATCATAGCTTATCGCAACATCTCTCTCCTCTTCATGAGTTTGTAACAGTTCTCTAGAGTGACGCTTTTTCCAGCAACAGCAAGCTCCAGCATCTTCCTCCGCACATTGTAAATAGGATTTGGCTCAATCAAACAGCCTTTACTATAAGCTTCTCTAAGAAACAAAGTTTGTGTACTTCCTTTCGTCGATACATAGAAAAGTCCCAGGATGCTTCAATATCACTTCCCTCAAGTTAACTTCGATTCCAAGATCCTTTCGAAAATGAGCTAATCTCTCAACTTCAACCATCTTCTCTACAGTCAAGCTAAGAAGCTCGTGGATAACTGCAACAACTCTCTTCTCGAATCTCTCTGCACTTCTTGAAATCTCCTTTCTCTCGTAAGGCTTTACATAAGGCACCCTTTGCCAGTTTCTTAACTCTTCTCTGAATCCTTTCTCAATCTTGAACCCTGTAGGAAGATTAATAGGAAAAGCATAGTTCGTCTCAAACTCACACTCAACCATTTCTCTCTATACTCAACTTCTCTCCACTCCTCAACTTTGGCCACACACAAACTCCCATCATCTCTATCAACTAGCTCCAAAAGTCTCCAAATCAACTAACCTGAACTCTGAAGTATACTTAGCCAAACCGAATCTCGAAAATCCTCAGGCAAACCTAACTCTTTTCTCATCAACCTCAAAGCATGAACACTCACAACACCTTTTCTAGACATCAACAACAACTTCTTTATCCTCTTCACAGCATCAACCTCACACTCTCTAACAACACTCTCTTCTTCCTCAATCACTTCCTTGAGTTTCTCCACTAACCCTACAACACAAATTCCTCCGACAAGGATGGGTAAAGACCTCAAAGGCGTGAGGATACTTACCCACAAAAGCTCCAATGCTTACATTTTAAACCAACGAGATTCTTCCATCGAGACATAAGCTGCAAAGAGACAAAAGAACCACGCTTTTTGTTGCCCATGAGTTTGGTTATCTCGAGGATGATGTTTAGCTTTCTCATGTGGACAATGAGTTTGTCTAACCGGTTGTCTCTTGTTCGGTTTCTCTAACCTGGTTTGCGCTGAATCTACAGGCTTTAGCCATCTCCTCTGATTGTAAAAATAGAGAGGAGATAAAGATAATAGCTTTGTGGGGTTTTGATGAGATTAAAGCTTCTCTAATGCTACTGTAGCTCGAAAATCTTAGAGCATTCATAACTTTTACTGTAAATTGGGGGGAAGAAGAAGGTGTTTCAAATCAACAAATCCATCACCATTTCTCTAAGGTTGGATTCTGGAATTAGGGTTTCACTGACTAGAACATTGCAATCATTTCTTGGGAGGAAATTGGGAGAGAGATAAACACGTCGCAGAGGAAGAAGGATTAGAGCTGTCAATACGGGCCATGGCCCAGATTTGGGCCCAAATAGTTTACAACCCACATATTCGGCCCAAAATAGTTTCACAGCCCACATGTTGGGCCAAATAGATCCACCATGGCGCAGATCTGAACACAGAACTTTCAATGGTATAATTTGATAAATTTTGTTACTCGATGCTAGTCTCACACTTCTATAAACAGTTTAGAACTTCAATGGTATAATTTGATAAATTTTGTTACTCGATGCTAGTCTCACACTTCTATAAACCAGTAGTGTCCACTTCCGATCATACCACAATGCTCCTCTGTAACAAGTCTATACATGACTCTGTTTCTTGATGTGTCTCGATTTAAGTACTCTGACTAGAGATGTTATATAGGGTTCCTAGATTTATGTTAGTCCAATCCATCCAAATGATTTAAAAGCTCTAACTCTAGCATTACTCATTAGGTATTTATGGCCAGTTTAAGACTGAGTTAAAAAAATTAAAGAGTTTTGAAATGGTTGGACCCAATAAAATAATTATTTATTTTTTTGGTAAACAATAATATTTTGTTGTAGGGTTAAAACTTCAAAAATTAATTTTCATTCCAAAATTATAAAATTGAGTTTTTTTGTCAAATCGTGAAAAACAAAGTTTTCCGTCAACATCGCAAAACGAATTTTTCTGAGTTTTTCATCAAAACGAGTTTTCCACCAAAACCGTAAAATGAAGTTTTCCCACTAAAACAATAAAATCAAGGTTTCCCGTAAAAACCGCAAATCGAGTTTTCCCGTCAAAACCATAAAATCGAGTTCTTCCGCCAAAACAATAAAATTGAGTTTTCGCGCCAAAACAATAAAAGCGAGGTTTTCCATCAAGACCACAAATCGAACTTTCTCGCCAAAATCATAAAATCTTGTTTTCCCACAAAACCGAAAATTGAGTTTTTCACGCCAAACCCCAAAAGTGTATTTTCCTCGTTAAAACCGTAAAATCAAATTTTCCCGCCAAATGCACAAAATCGAGTTTTCAGCCAAAACCGCAAAATCGAGTTTTTCGTCCAAACCGAAAATTCGAGTTTCGTCGCCAAAACGGTCAAATTGAGATTTGCCACCAAAACCGTCAAATTGAGATTTCCCACGAAAAACCGTAAAATTGAGTTTTTCCGCAAAAACCGTAAAATTGAATTTTCCCGAAAAATTGAGTTTTCCTGCAAAATCGAGTTTTTCCTGCAAAATTGCAAAATCGAGTTTTACCAACGAAACCGTAAGACTGAGTTTTCCCACCAAAAATCGTAAAATCGAGTTTTTCCACGAAACCCGTAAAATTGATTTATATAAAATATATTCACCTAGAAAAATAAAAGGTTTTGAAAGGGTTGAAAAAGGTTTAAACTCCGTTTTACATATTTTGATGGGTTCTAAAAGAGTTATGGTTCATTTATGATGTAAGCTTAAGCTGTCAAAGGCTCACAATATCCTTGGATCAAAGATGATGGACGATCCAACAAGAGGGTTGTTTGTACAATCGATCTAATTGACTTTAAAAACTGGTTTGATGGAAGTGTTGATGATGATACTGATAGAACGGTTTGTTGACAATCAACTACGAAGGAGAATACTTGAATCCACAAGCAGCCTCAATCGCCTATCACCTAGACTAGTGAATCCACACAAGGCTTGATGATAAAGATAACTCAAAGAAACAAAGGCTTTGAAGAAAATAAACTGAAAACTTTATTAGTTCTTAGGTATAAAATTCATGGGTGACAATGAGAGAACTAATGAGCATATATAATATTCAGTACAATGATCTAAAAAGCTAAGAAAAATAGAAACATGTTGAATTTAAGAAATAACTAGCCGTTGGCTTTTAATTGATCAAATCTCGGCCAGAATGGAAAGGTAATGAATTTCTTGTATCTGGAAAAACTTTGGGAAGATTCTACGAGCCTTTGGGAGCCTCTGGTTGATGAAAACAAATTGCCAAATCACATTCAAGAGTGTGGAAAACTAGCAGTTGGGTTTCATTGCAAGTCTGGTCCAAATATGGCAACTCTTGGTGTGAAGGAATCTCCTTAATCCAATATGATCTGGTGCATGGTAGAAACTCTCTAACTGGAATTAAATGTAATGAATGATCTTCTGGTCTCCACACGTGAGTTTTGAGGAAAAATACTTAGGTTCACCCCGTAAGGTAAACCTTTAAATTCACCACATTTCTTATAACCAATCAAACTGCCACGTAGATTATTAAATAAAAAATTTTAATTTTTATTTCAAACATTGTTGCTAATTAAACTCTAACCCTAAATTAAATTTCTAAACCCTAAACCCTAAATATAAACTTAAACCTTACACTCTAAACCCCAAACCATAGACCCTAAACCTAAAACCAAACTTTAGATCCTAAGCCTTAGACTCTAAACCTTAGATCCTAAACTTAAACCCTAGGATTTGGGGTTTGGGTTTAGGAGTTAAGTTTTAGGGTTTAGAGTTTTGGTATAGGATTTGGGTTTAAAACTTATAGGTTTTAAGGTTTGGGTTTAGGATTTATAGAGTTTAAGGTTTGGGTTTAGGATTTATAGAGTTTAAGGTTTGGGTTTGGGTTAGGAGTTAGAGTTTAGGGTTTAGAATTTTGGGTTATAGATTGGATTTAGAGTTTGGGTTTAAGGTTTAGATTTAGGGTTTAAGATTTAGATTCATGGGTTTCCTAGTGGTGTTAACGTTAAAGTTGGGGTTCATTATTTTCTGTAGTTATTTTGTTTTTTGTTAAATTTTTTTAATATTTTTTATCTAATAATCTATATGGCAATTTGATTGGTTATAAAAGATGTGGTTCGAGTTTGAGTTGTACACTCTTTAAGAAAAGAATGTCTTTCCTTAAATAGAACCAGTTAAAATGCAGTGTAGGTAACCTAACTTGTAAATGAGATATCTCCTAAACCATTAATCCTTTTGATAGGAAACCAATTCGCCGCGTGCTCTGGTTGAGTTGAAAATCTATAAAAATTGGTTTCATGGCTAGACTCCTCATGGTTGCTGAGATAAGCCTCTTTGAATGAACCTATGTCTCTGCTGCCTCTATTGTAACTTGTATGGTTGATCTCATGAGTTGGTGGTCCGACTTGAGATTACTCATAAATTTAGGACTGAGTTTAAATTATATAGGGTCGGGCTGGACTGGGTATCCCTATATAACATCCCTAACTGTGACAGTAAGAACATGGAGAGGTCCAAGACAAGCGGGAATATGATATGTCCCCATATATTCATCAACTGAGATTAGAACAACACTAGTACTAGTAAATATGATTATATGACTCATGTAGAGAGGAACTAGTCTCTACCGATAGCTTGACCGGTTCTCCAAGCACGTTGCATTTGAATGCATAGAAGCTGTAACAGTTTATTGATATTTGTCTGATTAAACCCATTTTTTTAAGTAAAGACTGGTCAGATAGAGCCGTGAAGCATGTGCGAAGGTACAACAACGAGTAAAGCTTATAGATAATTTACCTCAACTGTTCCTATCGCAGATAAATATTTCACTCTAGCATCTATGGCAGATGGATTAAGATGTGTAGGAATTTGCTCAATCCTATAGTATTAAGAAATCAAATTAGCTAAAAGAGACGTTATAATAAACTCAGTACCATTAGATTCAAAGCTAATATAAGTTTCAGACATCCAAGGAAGGATGAAAACAGCATAAACTCGAAACTAAAAAGACATTGAGCAATTTCTTATTACACACTTCGAATAGATGGAGACTTGTTTAACTCATACACGAATAACATGACGGTCTAACCGGAACTAGATTACATTATATCGTACTTAACCCTACACAAATCAACAGACGAAAAACACACACGTGTAAAAGAGACGCATGCTTTCTTTTTTTTTAATCAACTTTGGATTGTTTCTCTATTGTTTGTGTTTTAACTTCCACAAGCGAGGCACTCCTCATGCTTTGTCAAAGAGCATACCATCTGTGCCATCTTCATCTCATTGTCTTATTCTTCTGTTCCTTCGTTCTCTGTGTTAGAACTAATACAATCTAATCAATATTCTTCAATAATTCTTAAAATCTATATTTCAACTAATTCACAAATTAATTTTCATATTTCGCTCGATCTTAATAGGATAAATTAGCATATATATATATATATATATATATATATATAATATATATATCTAAAACGATTTAAATACTTCTAGGCTTCAGTTTGGAAAGGTAAATGGTACCAAATAAATAATTAGATGAAGCACAATGGGTATAAAGGTGGTTTGTAAAGACAAAACATTATACAAAAAAAAATTAGCTGTATGAAAATTTTAATGATAACAATGACAAATGCAATATAAATATAATAGACATGATTTTATTAATTACTTTTAATATTATTCAATATTTTCAATAATTTTGTAAATTAATTAAATTTAATATGTTTATTTAATTTTAAAAAGTAGTTGATCACGATAGATATTGATAAAATATTTACTATTATAACCATACAAAAATACAATATAAAATACGTTGTGTGTTTTAATGAAATTTATACAAAGTTTTCTTGTTGTTATTACATGAAAAATTCATTTATCAAAAAAATAAAGTTGAAGAAAACTTAAAATGTGATTGGTTTACTTGTTATGCAAATAAACCATTTCTCACATTCACAATCTAAATGTAATTATTCTTTTGTGAAATCACTATAGCGTAGTGCTCAAGTTTTAAAAGGTTTCTACATTAGATTTAGAGTTCGATTCCTAGATAATACAATTTCTTATAGATTATAAGAAGCAAAACTTTTTCGAGGTTTCATAGTGTTACAAACAGAGCCATTCGTTGTAATCATGTGCTATAGAGAGAACATGTCCATCTAAGATATCACATATGTAGAAATCAATCAAATGTTATTAGGAGAGCTACATCTTAGATTTGTTGTCTGTGAAATTGTTCATGCAATAT
The DNA here is from genome assembly GCA_905132885.1 of Moricandia moricandioides. Taxonomy (NCBI): domain Eukaryota; kingdom Viridiplantae; phylum Streptophyta; class Magnoliopsida; order Brassicales; family Brassicaceae; genus Moricandia; species Moricandia moricandioides. The sequence continues at coordinate 70,802 of CAJHQQ010002058.1, forward strand.
TGCATATATGTTGAGGGTACTTAATCATGATACTTAATACAAAGGAACATTATATATGATGTAGACGGATTTGACCAATGTTAATTAAATGTAATTACTCTCCTTTTGTTACTTCTATAATTTTTTTCTCTTTTGTTGTCAGATAAAATATGTAATATTACAAAAGAAAATCAGGTAATGTTTCTGTGGATGCATAGGTAACATATGCATGTAGCAATCATTAAGCTCAAAGCGCGAATGTACCAATTCTTCTCGTAGGTTTGATCACAGAGGATCCACTCTCACTCACTGTGTCAGGACTCAAGATTCAGACAGAGAAGAAAAGAAAGTCATAAAGACAAGGGGGGAACACTCCTTTGGCAATCTCGAGGATATCTCGCTTCCATAACTAATCTTCATCTTTTTTAAAATTTGTCTTCTTCTTCTTCACTTGAATCAAACTCATAACTCAGAAACCCCAACCGGGCCACCAAATAATTTAATGAATTAAATGTATTTTTAAAATGTTAGCTTTATTGGTTTTAATGGCGTTCTTGTTTGCCCTAGACAATGGGGCAAAGAACCCAGCAGACAAATAATTGCTGCAAAACGATTAAAACATTGAAAGATAGAAAACTTGTTATCTCTCTTGAAATGGAGATTGTGATAAAGTTCATGTTTTTAATATTCTGGGCTTATGATTCTGTTTACGCCATGGATAGTCTCTTATCTCCAAGGGAGTTAACTATGAAGGTAATGTTTTTCTTTTTTCAGGACAAATCAATAGTGGAAAAAGGTTTTTACGCTTTTGTTTCTTTCTTCTTGTAGTGGCTGCGTTAATTGTCAGTGAAGAACAAGATGAAAGATGAAACAGAGGTTTTGTCTGGATGGGATATAAACTCAGTTGATCCTTGTACTTGGAACATGGTGGTTGCTCTGCTGAGGTTTCGTTGTTTTCTCTGTAAGTATCATCACACACACCACACCAAATGTCTCTTTCTTTATCTTCTTCTTCTTGAAATGTTTATTGGATCTCTTTTACGCAGAGAGATGGCTAGTAAGGGGTTATCAGGGACTATATCAACAAACATTGGAGAATTTACTCATCTTCATACATTGTGAGTAGGTGTTTAATCTTCGAAGACAAGAATGAATCCAATGGCGTATAACTTGGTTAATGTTGTAGGTTACATGCAGAATAACCAGTTAACCGGTCCAATACCTCCGAGCTAGGCCAACTCTCTGAGCTTAAGACTCTTGATCTCTCTGGGAACCGGTTTAGTGGAAAAATCCCAGCTTCTTTAGGGTTCCTGACTCACCTAAACTACTTGTGAGTTCTGATACAATGGTTCTTGATTTAGATAATCTTGTGGTTTGTTAATATCTTACAAATCTTATAGGCGGCTCAGCAGAAATCTTTTATCAGGGCGAATCCCTCAGCTTGTTGCTGGACCTCTCAGGTCTTTCTTTCTTGTATGTCTTGCCTCTACCTAACATTACACTTTTCACAACTTGAGTATTCACTATATTGCTTTGTTCTTTAAAGACTATTGTTTCTTATGAAAAACTTTGAATAGGGATCTATCCTTTCAACAATCTAAGTGGACCAACACCGCGTTTAATATTAGCAAAAGACTATGAGGTAAGATATGCCCTAAAAACACACATTATAAACTATGTGAAAAGCTTCTTGATGAAGTGTACTTGTTGTAGGATTGTACGGGAATGCATCCTTTGTGGTTCAGACTTCCCTAGAGCTTATGACTCAGATGCTACACCTGGTGAGGAATGGTATGTTGTCTTGTAAAATAAGCTCTTTCAGCTGTGAAAACAGGAACAATTTTAACTTGTGGTAATTGATCCGCTAGCATCAGGGTTGTCTGAAGAAGCGAATGATAGCAAACATCACAGCTTAGTGCTGTCTTTTGCATTTGGCATTATTGTCGCATTCATCATCTCTCTAATTGTTCTTCTTCTTCTGGCGTGCTTTGGCATCGATCACGGCCTCTCAAGATCATTATGGTAAGTCTGTCTCTACAAAACTATCTTTTGCGTCTGCCATTGTCTAAGACTTTTGCTAAACGCTGCTGCCTTTTATGATAATGTCACAGTTGCAACAAGACTATGAATTTGAAATAGGACATCTGAAAAGGTTCAGTTCCGCGAGATACAATCCGCGACAAGCAACTTCAGTCCAAAGAACATTCTTGAACAAGGAGGATTCGGGATGGTTTACAAAGGTTACCTCCAAACGGAACCGTTGTAGCGGTTAAAAGGCATTGAAAAGATCCGAAGCGTATAGCGAGGAGAAGCTTTCAGTTTTCAAACAGAAGTTGAGTGATGATTGGTTTAGCTGTTCATCGTAAAGTCTACTACGTCTCTTTGGTTAAATCTGTATGACCCCTATTCGGAAGAGGAGAATGCATACGTGTATCCTTATAGTATGGCAAATGGTTAAGTGTTGCCCTGATCGCTTTGAGCTAGGTTCACACTTCGTTATACACTTTGTTCATTTTGTTCTATCTAACCAGAATTGGACTAATTGTTGGATGGGATTTTATTCAGATAGTGTCTATGGAGATAGTGTAAGCCGTCTCTAGACTGGAACCTGCAGAGGATATGCATTGTCTTTACTAGGTCTGCTCAGCCTTCGCAGGACGTGTCTGAACTTGCATGAGCAATGCAATCCGAAGAATAATTCACCAGAGACATGATCAAAGCTGCAAAATGAGATATACTACTTGATGAAACTTTGAAGCCATTGTTGGAGACTTTGGTCTAGCAAAGCTTTTAGACCAGAGAGATTCACATGTCACTACAGCAGTTCGAGGAACCATTGGACACATTGCTCCTGAGTACCTTCAACAGGACAGTCTTCAGAGAAGACCGATGTTTTCGGATTCGGGATACTGATCTTGAACTTGTAACGGTTCATAAGATGGTTGATCCAGTCAATGGTCAGATTCGAAAAGGAATGATATTGAGTTGGGTTAGTCAAAAGTAAATTGAATCTTTCTGTTACATTCTTTTGACTTGCATAAGGTATTGAATCAAAGTGTTTTTGGTTGTTTGAATCAGGTAAGGACATTGAAAGCAGAGAAGAGATATGCAGAGATGGTGGACAGAGATTTGAAGGGGCAGTTTATGATTTGGTGTTGGAGGAAGTTGTGGAGTTGGCTTTGCTTTGTACACAGCCAAATCCGAGTTTAAGACCGAGGATGTCTCAAGTTTTGAAGGTTCTAGAAGGTTTAGTGGAACAATATGGTTATGAGCAGACACAAAGTGGGTATGAAGCTAGAGGTCCTGTGTTTCTAGGAATTACAGTAATGGTCATGAAGAGAATTCGTTTATAATTGAAGCTATCGAGCTCTCTGGACCACGATGAGACTTAAAAGAATTGACTGTAGCAGAAAAAAAAG